>JAXQQM020089941.1:0-34359 GCA_034641835.2 Pinus albicaulis | reverse complement strand
TTGATTCAGACATATCAGCGAGGCCACAGAGCCTTATTTGCAGCGACACGGCGAGTACTATCTCCATGTGAGGTGGAAGGGGTCTTGCCGATTTCATCGACACGGCGAGTATTATCTCCACGTGATGTGGAAAGGGTCTCGCTTTCTTCTTCGCGTGGCTGTACAAGATGTGGGCAGAGGCCCATGCATGATGAGGGGCCCATCCATCATGACAACACCGATGAGGACACTATCGATGCTGATAGCTCTCCTAGCTCGAAACTGAGGGAAGTCATCCAGGAGCAAAGGGCCGAGAATGACAAGCTGAAAGATCAATTGCAGAAGGCTCAGTGGGTGATTAACTATTTGGAGCAGCGCAACAAACAGCTTGAGGATGAGCTCATATTTTATGAGTTGCGTCAAATCCGTGAGGACAGACAGTGGAATCGAAAGAGACCCGGTGACATGACACCAACTGACAGAGATACTGTACTCACGCATGTGAACATCCATTTGGAGAAATTGTTGGCGAAGGCCAATCGAGACAAAGACATGCTTCGTCACATGAAAGGCCATTATTGGGCTCGCATGCATGTCTGCAAAGCGAGAATGAAGATTCTGAAGAGGAGGTTGCGCGAAGCACTAAGACGGAGGAAAAGGCCCAATCCACTTCGGATTTTGGCCGAGGCTTCGTTGAGTGGGAAATATACATGATGGAGGACCTCCGCTCCGAATTTGGGAAAATTCGGAGAAAATTTTGTCATTTCAAATTTTTGGTCTTAAAAACAGGTTTTGCAGCTACGTGGGTCGCGCGCTCATGCGCTCGCTTTTTTTTGAGACACTTGCTGGAGGATATTTTTACATTTTTGGATTTTTCATGGTTAATTATGCATCCTCTAAAGTCAACTTAGCATTTCAACAAAATCTGGATGGTCAAACAGCTCAAAAACACCATGAAAACCACCTTGCTGCCACCTTTTGCACCAGCAGGAAGTACCTCTGGGAGAATGAGGTTGTGGAGGGTCAAATCAACTCCAAATTCAGAAATTCCACTTGGGTTGGAAATTAGACATCCAGGGCTTTCCAACGAGCTATCATGAGCTCAATTTGGATGTCGGGAGCTACCTCAAAATCAGCCTGGAACATGAGCGACCCACGCAGTTCAGGAGCGACCCACCTAGAGAATTTTTTGAGTTTTCAGCTGCCAGCTCAGTATTTCGCCTATTTTGGACCAGTTTTGCTTATGGATAGAATTCTTGGGTTTTTATGATGTAAATTCATGTTTGGCATGTAACTTTGGCTTGTTTTTATCTCTTCTAGAAGATTCACTCTCAAATGAGTAAAAAATCATGTAATGGATCGGTTTCCACTCTTTTAGAGGCAAGTGGTTAGCTGCCTAGATTGTAGTTCCATGATTAGAATTGTTTGAAACTGATCCCTGAAGAGGGAATTCGACCCCTAGAGGTGGGGAAAGGGGTTAGAGTGATCTATATATTGTAATTTCTGAGGCATTCTACAGGTTGGACTCTTGGGATACTTTGATACTATTGTACATACTTTTCATATTTTGGCTAAGGAAAGATCAGGGGTTTTGCGGCACTTGTTGGGATCCTTGTGGTGTTCTGTTCTTGATGATGTTTCTCCTTTGTTTACTGTAATTTTCTTCATGTTTAATGTATGCCATCGTTTCATTATGCTTCTGAACTAAGTTGAATGAGTGATTAAGGTTGAATCCATTGTTTACAGTGCTTGGCCTTTGAATTCAGTTTAGTTCTATATGTTTTCTGCTGTTTGGAGAGGATCCAAGTTCTTCTTTGCCCTCTTCAGCTCCTCGTCAGTCTAATCTATCCATAAAATCCAATTCGAAGCATCAAGATCATCACCTACCTCGCCCCAGCTTGATCTCTGCAAAGGTCTGACCTTATCCCCGGACCCAAAATCTTGTTTTCCCATTACTCCAGCGAAAACCCAAAAAACCAAAATCAAACATACCTATCTCTTTACTAGCCTAAAATCAGTTCTTATTGTAAGTCATCTCGCATCCTATTGCTTATTTTCTCGAGATTGACGGAGAGAGCCCTCTCCTGTCCTCTTAGGGCTAGCTACGAGGCTGAGCGTGGTTTGATGTAGCCTTGAGTTTTACTTCATTTCAGCCTGAGGTAGATTTGAGTGCTAACAAGGACAAGCACTCCATTGATCTGACTCCCAATGCACCACCACCTGATGTTGCCATACATCCTGCAACTACACATACAGAATCCAAACATGTATTGTATGAGGCTGATAAAGAAACCAAATTTACTAAACGCATCCAGCATGTCCACCCGCAGATCCATGACATCTTCAACACATCTAATACTCAGTTCAACAGAATTTGCCTCATCTCATGGAGGATCTCAACGCAATGGGGACCATTGCTTCCTAAGGAGGGAGGAATGATCCAGGTGGATACCGGTGGCCACCCACCTATTCCGTTTGGACCAAAGACCAATCAATCCTCGCAGCTTTTCACATTCAAAGACAACTTACTATTTTTAAAGGTTTTTTCTTTTGTCCCTCCACTCTCTGAGCGCGTTTTGGGGGCTTAACGATCCAGTGGATATTGGTGGCCACCCAATTTCATTCCATTTGAACCTTCATCTTCGCTCTTTCAATTTTCTGTTGCAACAAAACTACTATTTTTATGTTTTTTTCTGTCCCGAACTTCCACTAAACTGCGCCTAAGGCCACTCATCTCCTACTTCTAAGTGGGGTTTTTGGACGCTCAGATTCTACATTGTTTCTGAATGATAAATAGGCCCCCAAGCCTCATTGTAACTCAGTTCAGAGGCCTGTAGCCGCCACATCTCTTCTCAGAGATAGCTACCAGCGCCCTAGCTAGTTTTATTTCCATTCTGTCTGTAAGCAAATTTCAGTTCTTTGATATTAATGAAATGAAGTTTTATTTCCGCTGCATCTCTATATTTATGGTTATATGTTTATTCATATGCTCCCGATAAATCCGGATCGGCACTTCGCACTTAATTGTAAGAACATTGGTGGTAATAGATATAATATATCTAAGAACCGGAGCTAGAATAAATTCCATGAGTGTTATCCCTCCTAGTAGGTGTATGCAAGGGTTTTCCACCTCTCACTTATCTAAGGGATTTCCACCTCAAGTTATCTTCGGGGAGATTATTGCATCTGCACAGGCCAATCCATATTAACATGATACAACATCACAAGAATACCAACTTATGCATGGATATAATAACCATAAAAATAAATCATAAACATGCATGCATGATAAACACATAGGCAATTTACATGCATGCATAACAATCTACCTTTACCCTGAGGTTCAGTGCTACAACCTCACACTGATACCACCCTGCAACCACCCCATCCCATATTTACCCGCTTTTACAGGCTGTCCAAGTAAACATGAGATGAGAGTTACTATGAAATGATCAAATTTCCAAGTTCCAATTATGAAAGTGGATTCTATTAACTAGAAGCTTATAAAAACTCTCACGAACACCAGATCACCTAGGTTTCAAACCATAACCCCTGGTGATCAGACCTTGAGCTGGAAATGATTTTAATTGAACTCACATCTCTGGCACACAAATAAGCCTTTTTGATTGTGACTAGAAGGCTCCAAAAACATGCACACTCCCCCTCCATGTGGTTGCAGCTGAAATTTCCCAGTTGCATGCATGCAGCCATGAAATCAATGCCACATTTTCAAGGCTACCGTATAGGCCACTAACCAGAAAAACCCAAAACTTTCCAGAATCAAGTTTAAAGTGATGAAAAGTATATATGATAAGTTATAAGGCTATTTATTTCTCAGAAGTTTCCAAATACATAATAAAATTTTGTTCAACACATGGTAAACATAGTAGCTACAGGTCATGAATGCATATATGTTCAATGTTTCATTAACTTCATCACAGAATCATCAAGAAGGCTAAATTCCCTCTCAAACTAGCTGAAATAACACTTGTTATCCCATGCATTAATATAACCATTCATTAACTCAGAAAATCATAAGAAATATCCATAACAAGAGCATATAATTAACCATGCATATAAAAAACATATAACCATAATGAATCCATGACAAACCATTCATAAAACCAACATAATAACCAACACATGTGCTCATTAATCACAATAAGAAAGTAGCCTATATATTAACATATGCAAATGCTAACCTAGTTAAGGACTTCCATGTACCACACGACCATAGATTGGGTTGAACCAAATCTCTCTTTCAATAATCACCTTTGTGACATATTCAAAGCATCAATGTGGGATCTCATGGGATAAATCAAAATAGAATCAACTAGGGCTTCGAGAGGTGAAACCACCTTAACCGTAAACCATAGAGATTTCACCTAAACTGGTCCAGAAATCACTAACACTAAAAAATATTGGATGCCTCCAAACTTCTTCACCATAACTAAAGAAATTTTCATATCTTCACCCACCACTGACGATTTCCAAGAGAAATCCCATCTCCACCATTGACCCTTCGAAATTTCCCAAGACCAACTCACCAAGATCCAAATTCTACTGGCCATCTAAAACTTAAACCAAAAAAAGGCACCCACAACACCATGGTTATCTAGGAAATGACAAGGCAAGGATGAAACCACTATCAAATTAGGAAAATCCCATGCCAATGATAACAAATGAACCAAACAACCAAATGCATGTTCCATGCATTAGAATATAAGCAATGAAATCGCACATGCAACCTGTTACATGCAATGTACTTCTATTGTAGCTATTATTCCAAACGTTTCCTTGTGCTCCCTTGCTTTTCTTTGCTTGCTTTCTTTTCCAAGTGCTTCCTCTCTCTTCTCCTAGAGCTCTATTTCTGAAAGTGATCAAAGCTAGAACTGAAAATAAAATGAGCTAAAACCTATGAATTGTTTCTCTCATGCCGTTTTATCATTAATGTTTATTATCTTCCTTTCCTTTTTCATTTTCTTTCATTTTCCTCTAATTTCTCTTTAATTTCCCCTGCATGCATATTTACATCTCTTCATCTCCCTTTTCTTCTATTTTCCTTTATTTTTCAAATTAAATTGGCATTTATTTCCTGTTTTCCTTTGCCAATGCCTTTGCCAATTTCCATAGTCATTAATAAAAAAAAAGTGGTACCCATTAAAATGTTTTTCCCTCCATTCAACTTGGAATATGTGTCCCATGACCTTTGTTTCATTTATTTACATGGAAAATCAGCTCGAGGTTGTTACATAATATCATGACAAATTCTTCCTGTCTTCTGTGCTCTCTAACCAATATCAATCCATGTGTCCTTGCAATTGCACTTCACTATTTGAGATATATATTAAACCATAAATACTATGCCATAACCAACTATACCATTCTTGGTACTTTAACACACGTTGATCCACATGCCTTGACTCAACCATAAGATGATTCACTACTTTCTGGTTACCCTTACTTGGTGCACTTTTTGAAATAGATCCCGCTTTGGAAATCCTGGCTACTGCCTCTATCGCTACTATTTTCTAGTTACTACAAAATATTAGCTAGCTATCTTGACAATATTAATGATAGTCCATCATCCCAAAAATATTTGAGGGATCTCAATAGTATGTTTCAAGGAGGTAATGCATCAAATCTAGGTCCATCTAGAAGTCAAAGGTTAAATCCCTATGAAGCTAAAATAAGGCTCCCCGAATGCTCACTTTGACACATGAGTCCTTATGCTTCCATCATAAATAAATGATATAGAACCAACCATGATATATCAATTCAAGTATGACGTACAATCTTCTATTTTCATTAGGAGACTCCTTCATAACCCTCAAGTCCTGACATTTGGATCAAATGTATTTTCATGATCCTCTCCATCATTGTGGGAGAATATTCTAATATTAAGTATCACTTTGTACTTGTCTATGGTGGCATCTAATACACGATGGATCTTGTAGATCCATTTAAAAGTCACCACTGAATTACTTTTATCACAACCAAGGTATATTTCAAATTTGTCGATCTAGCTACTCCCTTTGAGCTCGAATCTAATACAATATCTCTCAACACAAATTACGGATTCTAGGGGAGTCGTGTTATCAAAATATTTTCTTCATTCTTCCACTACTTCCATCTACTACTCGATACTCGATAAGATTTACTATGTACATGCAATCCTCTTTAGGATGACATGAAAGAACAATTATAGCTAAGAAAAATAAACAGAGACAAAAGTCTAGCTTATTGTAAAACAACAACAACAAAAAAATAATCAAGGAAGAGAGATATAAAGTACTTAACTTTTGAGGATTATAGGAAAATTTTAGCTCCCTCTTGATCTTATCCTTCTTGCATCCATGATGTCATTCCTTCCTTGCATGAGCTAGGGTTTCTTCTTTAAGTGGAAACATTAATTTAGGTCCAACTCTAGGGTTTTATCCACAAAGGTTCAACATATATCATGTCATCAAACACTCAGAGGTTGTTTCATCTCAATTTTATTTTAAACAAGTGTGAATATATGGGATCTTTGAATGATATGTCTTGATAAAAAAAATATGACAGACCCATAAGATACTTGCTTATTTCTTCAGAATTAGTAGAATGTATTTTGATCCTTTAAACCCAAGTAGCCTATAATTCATCATAATAAGAACACTTTTAGTTCTACAAGTGGCTCATTTTTCTCAAGATGAATTTGGTCTCCAATATTGAAGAGGAAATAAACCTATTGTTTATTGTAATCTTACCATTTCAAAACTGATGGTGATATTCATGACCTTGCTCCATGATAGTGATACCTATTCCATTTCTTTTTACTGTCTTGGAGTGCAAGGAATAAAATCCATTATTAGGAAAAAATTGGGTCCCATCCTTTGGTACCCAAATACCATATTATCAACAATCAATATTAGTAGAAAATGCAATACATATTTCAAGGCCATTACTTAACAGTGCAAGGTCCAAGACAACAAATGGTATTAGTGATTAAAAAAACAATATACTGGTTCATACAATGCATCATCTTCAAAGAAAACACAAGCTTGTTATGTCATACCTTAAGCGTTCAACACATGTATATAGATAACTTGTTTCCTTAATGGGACTTGTCTACTTTGATCCACAATTTGATTTATGATGTTGTCATTACTTCATGAAATATCAAGCTAATTTTCAAGCTACAAATTAGAGGTGTATCTAACAATATGAGCATGATTGAAGATGATATGTGAGTTTCATCATTGAACATGTAGGTGAAATGACTTCTTCAACGTTCCTTGCTATTATAACTGTCTTTCTTCAAGGTTCCTTCATAATTTTCATTCCAAGCATAAAATAGACTTCTTATAGCTTTATTGGTCCCATCGTTGTAACAAAGTTTTTCAAACTATGGATATTAGTCCTAAAAAAAATCTTCAAATAGAACTTAAACCTTTCCATTGACATTAAAGCATCAACCATTCTCCTATGTACAATGTATTCCAAAAACCAAGGATTAAAGAAAATTTCAGTAGAGAAAACTTTGTTGGTTTTTCTTGAATCAATGACATTTCAGATTCATTTAGGCCAATTTCTAAGACCCCTCGGTCTTCCTGAGTTTTCTTGGTGTACTGCAATAGGCCCTGAGGTATTCTCAACCCTCTATAACAGGTTATGACTCTTCATTTTCCTACTGAAACATACTAAGGCCTTCCTATCTTCAACATAGACTAAGACTTCGACCCTCTCCAAGTATGCTTCAGTCTTCTATGAATATTATCACAACCTTAAGAATGGATTAGAGTCTTTTCTCTGTAGCCATATGAATATCAACTTCAAAATAAGGGGTATTATTCTCAACCGAAAATGAAACTTATGCCTTCATGAGGCCACTTGGTCCTTATCAGATTAAACTAGGGCTTTGACCCTTTAATACTTTAGCTCACATAAAAGAAATGATTTTCCTTTAGGACATGAATTATAGGTCACATACGAGAACACAAGAAACAAGGATGATCAAGGATTCTTATAGAAAATGTTTCGTCCCATTTACAATGAGAATAAAAATAGGTTTTATAGGGCTCGTGACAGAAGAAGCCCTAAAGTATACCTTGAACTATACTGGATTCTTTAACCCAAACTCTAATACCATGTTGATTTTTCATAAGATATTCTAATTGATAATTACTTCTTATTAGTTTTTATGTTATTTTTTTCTTACATTCAATTTCATCATAAAGAAATTACATTAAAGATCTCAATAATAGAAACAAAATGACAGTAGGATCATAAAGAGACAACTAAACAAGAGAGATATGATTTTTTCCTGAGAAAACTCACATAGGGGAAAAACCGAACCACATTTTCCTTAGAGAAATGATTCAATTCAATAGAGACACGTCTAGTTCTTCTAGCCAAGTACACAGTCAAATTGACCAACAATATCACTGTGGTCAAATATCCCGTTTGTCAATTCAAACTACTCCACAAAGAATTTTAGTCAACTGTGAGATATAAGAACAAAACCCAACCTTTTGTTCTGCTTCAGAATTTCAGCTTGTTGCCTTCCACAAAGATTCATTCGTATTGCCATGCGAGAGATTCGGTCTTGGTGCCGTTACAGAGGTTCGATCTTGCTCCCATCTTAGATATTTGACCCTGCATTAATCCTCAGATTTGTCCTTCAATATGAACCAAAATGATCCAAATTCCCTCCCAAACGATGAGGTCGAATGTATATATATAGTGATTGGATGAACTTCAATAGGTACGTCTATAGGGGCAAGACCACTTGATGTTTAGGAGTGTCGACATAATATTTTTGGAGCCAAAAATTCAAATTTAGAAATTAGAAATTATTTCTTTTGAACTGACATGAAGAACATGTCTTATATTTTTCATTCCATATATTTATTAAAATTGAAGAGAGAGCAGAAATGCACAGGATTCACACACAAATAATTAATTTCTATATATTGCAATAATCAGATACATCAAATATATAGTTGAACCACTTCTAATCTTAGAGAGAGAAGTTGAGAGAATCTCTCAACTTCCTCAACAAACCCAATCCAAGATATACTAAAGTAAGCATAATCCTAACTAATTCTAATACCCTCCCTTAATGCTTACTTTACAAAACATATAATAATTAATCACAATTACAACACTGTAAACTTTCGTCTCTTTGTCTGATCTAGTCTTCATTAACACTTGTACCCACTCTGAGATCTCATAGGAAACACTCTTTTCTCCACCATTTTCGAGCTACCATTCAACCCATTTAAAATACATTTGTTTCTGACCAGCAATAATGAACTTTGCAAGATCAACAGTATTGACAACTCGGCTCGTCGGGGCTTCCGCGATAAGAGCTGACAAGTGATGAACCATCCTATGGACCAATCACCATCTATCGGATATTTCGCTTTCGGCTATCCATCAGTGGCTAGGCAAATGGTCTGAATACTGAATGTGTTCAAGAGCTAATCTAACAACTTGACCTGCTTGTAACCTGTAACTGATGCTCCTTGGCCCGTAGCACAACAAGATCAGCATATAACAAATTCACACAATCAAATTAGCTAATTGTTCTCTCGTCCCCGTAGAACGTCAAGAACGACTAATTTAAATAATGAAAATCTATTCAATAATTGGTTCTTCTTTACCACTTAAAACAATATAAAAAATAAAAAATTTGACATAAACTATATCTAGCAAATTCACACGCAGCTTTAATTTCTCGGGCAGTATAGCACCTTCCTCCCGAAAATTTCTAACAATTGCGGCCTCCGTCTTTCGTAAATAAATTTGCAGCTTCCATCAAACACTCTTATTACATATAGTTGACCAACAACGCAGTTGGGTCAACTGAGATGATGAAGAAACTTCGGAAATTTCTGTGTAAAGGAAGCGCCATCGTTTAGATAGAATTGAACATCCGATTGCATCTGCAATTGGGAGTTTCTAGAGAATCGGAGAAAGGACAATCTATCGGCCATCACCATAAAATTAACAGCATCTTGTAGAGCAGAATATTGCTTCCAGTGCCCAGCTTCTTTGAGGTATGATCCACTTCGAGGCTGGCGGAGAGATCCACTCGGTAAGTATGATCCACTCGGAGGCTGGCGGAAGTATGATCCACTCGGTAAGCATGACATGGCCGCTAGCCAGAAAACAAAGCCGTTCTGGCGGATGGTAGCACTCGTATTTACCGAACTTGGACAGAGGTAGCCATACACGTCTGCAAATCTCATCTTTTAAAAAGTTCGAAGCAGAACCAAATACAAGTAACCAAAAATCTGTGTTTGGCATATACACAGTGAGAAAACGTGACAGCCATCGACTTTTTTCTCCAATTGCAGTCTCCAGCCAGTGATTTCTTCAATTACTCGGAGAATGGCATTCAATTTATGCCCCGATTCTGCTTATCTATCTCAAGCACTTTGCAGCCTATACCGCACTGTTGCCCCACGCTCTCTCTGCTACACTCTCTAATCGACTTCCCAGCGGGAGCTTTTATAAATTTAGGAAAGGAGAGGACAAAATAGTCTGCTGCAACCCAGCTGTTTCACGCCCTTTTCTCTGTTATTTCCCGTATTAAAAATTGATTTGAACCTGGAACACAGAAGAGGCGGTTCCAAACACAAAACCAGGAAAAAAAAGCGTTTCATTCAACGCGTATTCCCATTCCTCGTGCAAGTAAAGCAGTGCCTATTGCAAGAATGTGCAAATGTCAAAGACGTCAAGAACAGCGGTAAAACCCCTATGTAATATTATAGATCCTGAACACGCGCTTTTGCAACCATCAAAACCAACGTAAATACAAACATAGAAAATAATTCATAAATCTGAACCTATAAACCATACATACGCACAGAAATTCACATAAAATATATTTCAATCATTGCTCTCACTTCTTCCTGGCTATCCCGTGAGGGATTTAAGCCAGTAGTAGCTCTGATACCATATAAAAATTGAAGAGGGAGCAGAAACGCACATGATTCACACACAAATAATTAATTTCTATATATTGCAATAATCAGATACATCAAATATATAGTTGAACCACTTCTAATCTTAGAGAGAGAAGTTGAGAGAATCTCTCAACTTCCTCAACAAACCCAATCCAAGATATACTAAAGTAAGCATAATCCTAACTAATTCTAATAATATTTCAAGGGTTAAATATTAATTATGAAAACTGACCATAGCTATAAAATTCAATAAAAATTAAGAACAATAATCAAACGAGAAAATAAATATAGCACATTGAGGAAAGAATGAGTTATTTCCAAAACAAATACACTTGATATCTTACTTATTAGTGCAAATATAGAAAAGTTAATAATTGTCATAATTAATACTTATTCATTTGGTTGAAAAAACGACAAGAAGATAAAAACTAATTATTCAAGGAAATAATCACTGTAAAAAAGAAAAGTCTACTATCAATTAATAAATATATTCACACCACATATGCATGAACAAAATTACTATAAAAAAATCATAAGCAACACTACCATATAGGTTAGAATCAATCTGTGCTCTTCTTCTTTAGTGTTTTATTTGCTTTTTTATTTTTTAATAATTTTGATAATTTGTTTCAGATAATTTATTGCATCTTATCTACCCTCGCTTAACCAACGTTTCTTCCAACAAACATGCTATTTAATTTAATTTTATTTATATGACCTATAGATGACTAGCTCCAACGAACATGTCACATAATTTTAGAATTTAGTTAGGCCTTTTTACTTTTTAGGGAGATGTGACTTGTCTTTTTTTAAGTGAAACATCTTGACATATCTCGGTATCAATTTTTGGTGGAATTTGTGACATCTCAAATATGGGTGGTGATGTGATTTATTTTTAAAGTGAAATAGGGAAGGAGAGTGGTTGGAAAAAGAAATAATTTATTATTATTATTATTATTTTAATTTCTTTGTATTCTAATTTAATAGCTAAAGTATGAATTCTCTTAAAATTTAAAGATGTGCAAAGTTAAAAATCGATTTATTATTTCAGTATTACAAACATAGATATTTACACATGCGTAGAGAAATGCTACACGGATTCGTCCATATTCAACCTCTTATATATGTCAGCCAATTTGATATGGTTTGTATTGTACGTAGATTATTTTGATGTGATTTGCCTCCTCCACTCCAACATGGAAATTGAAAGATACCCTCTCTATATATAGATGCGTGTCTCGCTTGATGTTATAGAAGTCGGAGAAGAGACCATTCTCACAACAACACTCGTCAAATTGCGTACTAATTGCGTGCACTGTTGGACTACATTGGTATTGCAAGAATATTTGCACCTTCGCCTTCCTTTCCCTTTCCCTTGAGTCAGCGGTGGTACAAATTGATGAATTATATAAATATCGATTCATACACACTATCTGACAGGAGCTGCCCAAAGTGGATCTCACCATGGAGGTGACATGTAGGGTGGATATCATGGAATTTAGAAATTCAAAATATTGAACATTTCATTTTTTCTATATATTCGACAAAGTTGACTACGTTCTTTTTCTTGGATTCATATGAATATAGAATATTTGGTAATTCAAGAATTTGGAATGAAGGAGAATAGCCATAGCGAGGGAACATATAATCTTGGATCCAGACGTTGACTAGTTAAGTGATAATCTTGGATCCATTCACTGCATGCACCCGACCATTCAACCACTTCATCTTACACAGTCCAACATGTGTTTCCTGGTCTCTGGACAAAATGTCATGAGTTTTGAACGCCATGAAAATATACCTTAAATTTCATGAAGAAAATGGCTGTCAGGTTTCACGAACGAAATTTGTGCCTTTGCGACCTATAAATTGATCCCAAATCGGGCCGTAGCCATTCATGTCATGCTTTGCGTTTCCCTAGTTAAGCTGATTTGTGATTTTGCTTTTTGATCACAGCGAAGCACATAGAGAAGATGGACAATAAACAATCGGGAAATTCTTATGATTATTATGATCATGTGTTCATGGCAGTGCACGTCAATGGCAAAGCACGAGGAACGACGGGGAGGTTTCCGCCGAAGCGGGGGAGCATAAAGGCGAAGATATTTGCCTCCTTGGCCGCATCGCTACTCCACGCCCTCAAAAGGATCGGGACATCTTTGGCAGAAATCATTCATTCTGCCAACGCAGCCTTCGTCTGCAAATATTTGCAACCTTGGAGAGGTCACATCGATAGCCTCTACGATGGATTTATTGCCTGCATTGAAGACATGATTTTCAGCCAACGTGGGAAGGATTTTGAGTGCAAGATGAATCCTTGGTTTTTCTTCTAAGGGCCTGTGGTTTTATCTAGTTATATACCTTGCGGCCATGACTGGTTATTTAGTTAATTTTGCAGTATGTGTTTAGTTTGTGATTGATTGGCCTGCGCTTGTTCAATCTTGCAAGTGGCTTTTGGTTACACCTATTATATACAATTATGACATTAATGTTGGGTTCGCACTAAAGTGTGATACGTTATTATTAATCTTATTTTAAATTTCCATGAAAGGTTTGATGTTTACAATGACTTTTCCTGAAACATACAAGGCTCTGGCTCTCAACGACGACAACTATTAACCAGAAGACCTTATAATTATTTTTGGACTATTTTTCCCCTATTTTGACTCTCAGGTTAATGAGAAAGAAGTTTTCAAAGTACTTAAAAATATGCAAGGCTACCAAGACTCGCAAAAACTATATGAATCCTCCAAGTTTCCATTTGTAAATTTCCAAGCATGTACCTTGCCCCATCTTATACAAATCATATTCTTTTCTTTTCATGTCCTCCATCCCCTAAGAGCAGATATACCACACTTTTCAATTGTAGTCTTTATCCACTTGGCCATTAAACCGCACAAAATGACAAAAATAGTAATATAAAATATCAAAACAATATTTCTCATTTTCTAATGGCTGAAATTCTTATGTAACCACCAAATTTATAAAAAACCCCACATGAAAAAGAGTGAACACATGATTTTTCTTATTGACCCCTCACCATAACATTTCTATGACCAATCAAGAGAAAAGTGGTATAGAAACCTCCCATTTCCATTAAACACCTTCTCCACATCTTTCTCGTAATCCTAAAATGCATCCAATAATTAGGGGAGCCTTAAACCCTATAAACATGTACCGAACCCATAAAACCTTGAATTCACTAAGAGATTTAACCTCATGTGTGTCTGCTAGTCTATATTTTGATGGATATATAAAGAATTTTTCTTTTCATAATTTTTAAGATTGTAGCTCAAACTCCTTTGATTCTTTCAATCAATCTCCATTTAGAAAGATGAAAAATTCCCGAGGTAACTGGTGGATGTTCCACCTTTCCCTTCAAGTAATTACCCTGCATGGAATATATAGGGGAGGGATTACCCTAACACCAATTCACAATTGATCTCCCGCAAGGGCGACTCTTCCCACTTTCTTGGTTAATCCAAATAATTTCTCATAAGCATGAAACAAGAATCACACACATTTTCCTAAACATAACATGTACCTATTTCAAGTTAATTTTTTTGTGATATGGAATGCCATTGAAATGGATATAATAGAGATTTCCTTTCAAGCAACTGAAATTGGAATAAGACCCTTTGTACATTTGATCTTGTAATGAAATATCTACTTCTCTACACATGGCTTTTAATTCCATTTATAGCTAATATAATTATTGTTTGTTGTTTTTGAAATGGACGAGTTGCAAGATTGAGGTATGGCTTTTAAGAAATATAGGAAGCATGAAGAGATAATAATTGATCCATGCCCATATCACAAAGAAGCTAATATATAAAATTACTTTGACATTCTAGGACACATTTATGCTGACACCATGTATAGTCTTCAAGTAGGGGGATTTATACTAGATGTTATGGGAGGAGACTTACCCAAGATTCCATTCCTCCTTGGAGCCTCCAATCCAAGTGAAGGTTTTTATTAGCGTAAAACCCTAGACTTTAATCTCCCACTAATATTATGATTAATTATGTAAATGATATCTGTATGAGAATGTCAAAGTGAATGGGTCAAATAGCTAGATGACTTGTAATTATATTTAATATAAAATTTCAAAGAAGAAATGATGAGGTGGAGCCTTGATATGAGGCATGAGAAGCCATGAGAGAGGGAATCTAACTAGGGGGTTATGGTAGGAAACCCAACCATTGAAATAAGCCCTACCAATAATTAATTTCTTGAGCCAAATTTTAAAAAAATCTAAGATTGTCAACTTTCCCAAGAAAATAACTGATGCGAAGGAATTTGGTATCTTCCATAATTATCAAAGTAGTTGGGTCTATACCCAATTCTCTTATCT
The DNA here is from genome assembly GCA_034641835.2 of Pinus albicaulis. Classification (NCBI taxonomy): domain Eukaryota; kingdom Viridiplantae; phylum Streptophyta; class Pinopsida; order Pinales; family Pinaceae; genus Pinus; species Pinus albicaulis. The sequence continues at coordinate 19,068 of JAXQQM020089941.1, read as the reverse complement.
AAGGTCTGAACATAGTACAACTAGAGACTTTTGGGATTTAACCACAAACTTAGTGGATATGACACAAAATCAAATAGAAAAGAAAATCCCACAAGGATGGCAAAGGGGGAAACTTGAGATGGTGTGCATCCACAAAGAGAGAGGAAGAGATGTTCTTGTGTTGAAAACAGATACCCATGAATATGTTATACAAATCAAGCGGCTCTAGTGTGTGTGGGAAGAAAGAGACTCACAAATAAATTAAAAAGTTAGTCACCCATGAATTCAGGTGTAGGGAAGAGTTGAGTACTTTCACCCTAAAGTTTTGGGTTCTTACTAAGAGAATAAAACAATCACTAGGAAGGAGATCACCAAGGGCTATTAATAATAGTGAAATATGCTCTCTTGTGTTGAATAATTCATTTGAGAAACCAACCAAGGAGATGTGCAAGCTTGCGGCTGAGAGAGGCTTGAGGGGAACTTGTTGAGTTTGAAATGATAAGGAGAGTAGCCTTCATGACTACACGTATTATGACTAAGTGATATATTTCCATTATGGAATCATGGTATAGCCCAGGGTGGGAAACTAAAAATGATAGAGTAAATATCTGAGCCTATGGTTGGGTGGAAAATGGCTCACCTCTCATTAGTTCTAGGTGGCTATGTATCATGAACAAAGAAGTTCCTTGTGGGCTTCTATTTTGTAATGTATATGTCAATGGAATACAAATGATGTTGGTGAATTTTTTATCTTAATATAATTCAATATTAAATTTACACCTTAATTTGTGTGATGCATGTTCATATCATTAATTAGCGATTCTAGTTGTGATGGTTGTGTGAAGTTTATATTCCTTCCTACTGAATTTATGAATGTATTCATTGAGGTGTTTATTGGCTGAAATAAGACTTTTGATAAGGAATATGTTATGGTTGAGAATATAAAAGATGTTAACCCTTCATCCAATTAGAAAACCATGATGGTTGGTTGGTTGTAGAATACTCTTAGTGAGTCACAACCATGAGAGTTGGGTCTGCTCGAGATAGGCAAGCGAATCTTGAAATCTACTACTTACAAGAAAAATATCCCATTAAAAAGGAGGGCATAGATGTAAAATAAATCACCCTTATTTTAGAATGAATAATTTGAGGAAAGAGTCTTCATAGAACATTCGATGTAAAATTTTAAAGGGAGTTCACTCAAGAACTATTTAATGGGGAGAATATATTGGAAGGATCAATATGGTCTTGGAGGATTTTAGAATGGATGTGAATGATAAGAACCATTGATGGGATAGCTGTGTGTTTGAATAAGTGAAAGATATCCCTATTTTGCAATAAGAAGTCTTGGAGGTCCTCTAGTTTTAATGTATTAGAAGGACTATGCTCCTTGTGAAAGTAGGCCTTAATGCTACTGGTGAATTTGTGTTGTATTGAATGTTAGACATATGTTTATATGGTTTTATAATGAGTGAGAATTTAAATTCATATGAGGTAAATATGTGAATAGTGGCCTCTTTTGATTTGGGTAAATTTCTGATACCCTTTTAACCAATACCTTTTACTTCGGCTGATGTGTTATAATTACATTTTATCAAAAGCATTAATGAACACATATGAAAATATAATCAAGAGGCAAACATTTCAACAATCACACAACAAAAATGCAAGAGGTTTAATAACGGAGTTCGTCCAGTGTGGACTATGTCTCTGGGCCTCGCTATCTCGATGGTGTTGGCTGCTTCATTCATTGTTGTAAATGGTAATAATGTACATGGATGCTGTTGACCTGTCATACAAGGAAAACCCCTCAACATGAGTGGAAAAGTCTCTTCATGAGACGCTCTGTTACAAGGAACTCCCACTCATCACAAACCTCCTATCAGCATGACAACTTCACACATGGTGACCAAGAGTATCCCGCCATCAAGGCAACAAAGGGATATCACCACATAAATCACCATTTATGATAAATACATCCCACATTAAATACACATAAATATTTTGCATCTTACATTAGTAGGAATCAACAACAACAAATAAACATAACGATTCTGCATCATACATCAAGAACAAATCAACATGACATAAAGCATCCTACAACACTAATCAATGTAGTACGTGGCAACAATGCTTCATATACCTCAACTCTAATGCTGAATAAAGAATAGGTTGCTCAATCATTGGATTTGAAAGCACCATGGCAAAAGTGGCGTCACATGACATGAAATGGACTATCCACATGTTGAAATCCGACACCATCATCCCATGCTGGAATGTGGCCTAAAAATTTGAGACTTTTGTTATACAAAATGACACCACCATTAGTTTCGTGTCGTCGAGAGGTGTAGAATCCATACAAAATTTGTCTAATTTGGACACTAGGAAAATTTGGCCCCTCTGGAAATGAGGCTGAATCATGGTTCCACTGCCCCTGCATAATATTTCAGGGTTCTGCACTAGCCTGCAATTAAAATATTAATATTTCTTGAACTGCATGCCACTCCTCCTCTACCTGGCGCACTGAAGAGAGATGGGTTTATATATTAAAGGCTGGGAAAATTAATCAAATCCCAATGGGCTAGCGCAATGGTAAAAAAAGTGATTTGTTAAGTGGAGATAAGGGGATCAAATCCCCCCCCCTCCCCCCCCCCAAAATCCACATGCAACATAGTTTTTTTTTTTTTTTTTCTGGGAGGGACTGTGCCCGCCTTGGTTGGTCTGCCCAACTACTCACAGCCTTGAATGTATATTATATATATGGTGTGGGGGCCGGGTTCACCATCAGGGGCCCGCCCCCATGGAAACGTTGTGTTATATGGGATGCAGAGTTCTGCAGGGGTGGTGGAGTTGACCACCCACCCCCCAACCATCTTTGTTAAATATTAATGCAGTTATATGTGAGAAGAGGGTCCGACGGAGGTGGCGGGGGTCATCGCCCACCACCCTAATATTTTAATATTTTTTTGTTTTTAAAAAACAAAAAACCCATAATACAAAATTTGGTTTTAAGGCCGAAGAAGGAAAATAAACCATCTCACGATTTTTCCCCAAATCTGGCCAGAGATGGCTGGAATTTGGCCATCGGAATCCTGCGAAATTGCGTCCTCTTTAACCTGCCAAGTCATCTAGTCAACCTTAGAACTTTGACTAGCTCTAACTTTTGCATAAGAACTTGGTTTGATGAACCGTTCACACTGTTGTGATGAGGAAGATGAGATATTCAACCTGAAACTAAGTTTGCCACATTTCCTCCACTTTGATTATTGAGCTTTCATAAACCCTCTTTGTCGTGTATGTGTCCTTGGAGCCACCTTGATCATTCCTCCACACTTAGGAGCTTTTGGTACTCCAAAAGCATCAACAAGAATCTGCAACTGCTGTGTACCATGTTTGCACCACAAGTGTCTTGAAAGGTCACCCTTCCTTCTCCGTCACCTTTTTCCTTCGTAGCCATAAGTAATGAACCGACACCTACATTCCCTTCAAACTTGTAGTTAAATATCTTGCAAAATACATGCTCATTTATGACCACTATGACCAAAGCATCCCATACTTCCCACAAGTTTATAATACATACTCGGTGGCCAAGTTTACATCAAATGGAATCAATAATACCCCAAATATTAATACAAGGCCAAAGACATCATTGTTGCATTGCAATTGCTGGAAAAACACATCATCACTTTTACAAAAGAAATGCAACACATGATTTACAAGACATGACCATGAAACATTAGAAAAACCATCTTTTTCCTAATAAAGAGGACCACCATGAATGTGGTGGATTCATTTGTCGACCAACAGTTCCAACTGATTCATGCACCAACGCTTCGTGCTTAAGGTGTTGCTCTAGATGGAGTCTCGAGCACATGGATCTTTGATGAACACCTTGGTTGCAATGGTTTCAAAAGGTATTTTTCCTATAGACCTACTTAACCAATCTCTTTCCCTGTTGTGGAGAAAGATTTTTGCGCCTCATCCTCCTTTGTGCTACCATTATTTTCCAACACTCAACAATGACATGGTTATGTAAACCAGAAAAATGACAAGTTTTCTTATGCCCCGATTTCTGTTCATGATTAGCAACATGTTTATAATCAAAATGAACTTGTGAATATCGATACTTGTTATACCTTTCCTGGTGGTCTCTAATGCGAACATGGTGATTAGAGCTTGTCTCATCTCTTCTACTGCAACATGAACTTCCATGGGATGATGGTGAAGTGTTCCCATCAATCCTTTTCCCTGGTGAGTTTAGCAATGTTTGTTCGCCTTTGATGTCCTTATGGCGATTTGAGCTTGCCTCAACTTTATTTCTGAAATATGCGATGCCATAAGATGATGGTAAAGTGATAAGATGATTGTAAAGTGTTCCCATAATTCTCTCTCCTCAACGGTTTCCACAATGTTGTGTAGGCTTCTGACACCTTTGAGCATTCTCTTTCAGTGTATCCAAAACCTACATAGCGAGGTCTCTGCACAACCTCCAATTGTTGAGTTATGCCTTGTCCATAAATTCCAAGTCCTCCTCCTTTGTACCCCATACTAGTAAGGAGTCTCATGCCAGTTCCTGTAATGGGATCTCGACATTTCCAACAGAAATAATAGCATGTGAATATGAAACTGAAGAATGATCACAATTTTTTACCTCAGATGTCGATTTGGAAGCATGTGATGAGGGCTTCTCTAAGCCTTCCTTGCGCTTCACTTCCTCCAAGGCCTTTGTCACGGCTTGTAGCTGAAGCTATAATCACTGCTTCTCCTCCTTCTCTTCTCATAGAAGTGTCTTTAATGCATCATGATATTTTTGAATAATTTCATCATTGAGCTTCAATTCTTCCAATTCCTATGTCGTGGTTTGCAACTGAAGCTTCAATTGGTTCTTTTCCTCCTTCTCTTCTCGTAGAATCATTTTCAACTCATCGTTATCCGTTGCTTGTTTCTCAAAGCTTCATACAACATGTCTGCTTTCTTAGACACCATGAGCATGGTATTGTACATGTCTTTGACATCCTCCATTGCTTCACCTTCAACGGTTCATGCTTGTAGTCCACATCAGCAAGAATACCACTCTGATACCACTTGATCTGGGTAAATTTCTGATACCCTTTTAACCAAGAACTTTTACTTTGAATAATGTGTTAGAATTACATTTTATTAAAAGCATTAATGAATACATATGAAGATATAATCAAGAGGAAAACATGTCAACAATCATACAAAAAAAATTCAAGAGGTTTAATAATGAAGTTCGTCTAGTGTTGACTATGTCTCTGAGCCTTGGTGTCTCGATGGTGTTGGCCACTTCATTCAGTGTTGTAACTAGTGATAATGTACATGGATTTTTTTGAATTTCCTTACAAGGAAACCCCCTCAACATGAGTGGAAAATTCTCTCCACGAGACGTTCTGTTACAAGGAACTCTCACTCATCACAAACCTCCTATCAACATGACAACTTCACACAGGGTGACTAAGAGTATCCCTCCATCAAGGCAAGAAAGGGATCTCACTACATAAATCACCATCTATGATAAATACATCCCACATCAAATACACATAAATATTCTACATCTTACAACAACAGGAATCAACAACATCAAATAAACATAATGATTCCGCATCATACATCAAGCAGGAATCGACATGACATAAAGAATCCTACAACACTAATCAATTAAGTACATGGTAAAAACACTTAATGTACCTCAACTATAATGTTGGCTAAAGAATGAGCCACTCAATCGCTAGATCTGAAAACACCATTGCAAACATGGTGTCGAATGGCGTGAAATAAAATATCCACATGTTGAAATTTGCCACCGTCATCCGATGCTGGAATGTGGTCGAAAAATTAAGACCTGTATTGCAGAAACTGACTCCTCCATTAGGTTCGTGTCACTGAGAGGTGTAGAATCCATATAAAATTTGTCCAATTTGGACACCGAGAAAATTTGGCCCCTCTGGAAATGAGGCTCAATCATGGTTCCACTACCCCTGCATACTTGTTCAAGGTTCTGCACCTGCACGAAATTAAAATATTAATATTTCTTGAACTGCGCAATGCTCCTCCTCTGCCCGACGCACTGGAGAGAGATGGGCTTATATATTAAAGGCTGGGTGGATTAATCAAAGCCCAATGGGTTGGCGCAGTGATAAAAAAAGTCATCTATCAAGGGGAGGTCAAGGGATCAAATCCTGCCTCCCCGCAAAATCCACATGAAACATAGTTTTTGGGCTTGTTTTTTTATTTTGGCAGGGACTGGGCCCACCTTGGGTGGTCCGCCCAACTACCCGCGACCTTGAATATATATTATATATATGGTGTGGGGGCTGGGTCTACTGTTGGTGGCCCGCCCCCATGGCAAGGCCATGTTAAATGGGATGCATAGTTCCACAGCAGTGTCAGGGTTGACCACTTTCCCACCAACCACCTTTGTTAAATATTAATGCGGTTATGTGTGAGTGGAGGGTTCGACGAGGGTGGCGGGGGTCATGGCCTGCCACCCGAATTTTTTAATATTTTTTTTGTTTAAAAAAAATGACCCTTAATACAAAATTCGGTTTTAAGGTTGAAGAAGAAAAATAAACCATCTCGCGATTTTTCCCTGAATATGACTGGAGATGGCCAGAATCCTGCAAAATTGCGTCCTCTATAATGTGCCAAGTTATTGAGTCAACCTTAGAACTTTGACCAACTCTAAATTTCGCATACGAACTCGGTTTGATGAACCGTTCACACAGCTGTGATCAGGACGACGAGATCTTCAACTTGAAATTGAGTTTACCACATTTCGGCCACTTTGATTTTTGAGTTTCATAAGCCCTCTTTTTCCTATGTGTGTCCCTGGAGCCACCTGGATGATCTTTTGATTGCTTAGAGAAAAATCATGGTTAAAGGTTGTGAACTAAAGGAGTTTGGTATTTTCCTATATGATGATGTGGATCCTAGAATCCAAAAAATGTTTTAATAAAATTATCTACCCTGTTGGAATCAATTCTAGTCTTTAGAAGAAGGCTTATAAGCCAAATCACAAGCCTATAATACTAAAAAATTTGGGTATTTTCCTTTAGCCTTAGCCTCTGGTCCGATGGGTTAAAAAGGGGTTGTGACCAAGGGATAGGAAGAAAGGAGATACATTTTGGAAGCCTAATAAAAATAAAGTGTCCTTGTTATCTAGATAATTAGGTATCAATAATTATTCATTAAAGTGATAGTGGAAATTGGGGTTTCTGTGAAAGTGCATAGTGGGAGAGTTTGGATATTCTAGATATCTAGACATATTGATATATGAAAATCTAGAAAATTATTAAATTTCCATGTAAGGAAATATATGGATGTAAGAGGGTCCAAAGAGGTATAATATCATAGTAATGGTACATGGCATTGAAGAACCTTACAAGTGAACCTACATGAGTGCAATATGGGACCCATAAATTCTTTTAAAGCACATATGAACTCAGTAACTAAATGCCTTACTTTGGACCCCATATCATAATTAATTCATTTTGTGGTGGTGGATGCAAATCACAATACGAGTTTGAACAAATCCACTTTACTCCTTGGTAGAGCTGAAGTGAATGAGGGTGTTGTTTTTAAAAGGATTCAACCTAGACCTCAGGGATGCGGTTATCCAATACAAAATCCCACTTGTCATATAACTATTGTATCAGAGGAAATATCTAGATTTAATGATCCGATAATGTAAATAGAACCGCGAAAAAAAGGATATGCAGAGCACATGGAGAAAATGTGGAGCCATGCAAGATGAACTCCATGTTTTAAAAGTAACCTTAAGTGTAGCATGATTCATGTTGTGGCAAGTGATGTGGCTTCTGGCATGTTGCTAGTGATGTGACATGTTGATGAGTCATTGTTGATTTGGAAATATGGATAGGTTTGGATGATGTGGTATGGTAGTGCGAAAGAGATGATGTGGAAACTAATGTGGCATCTGTCATGGCACATGGCATGGAGACCAAAACTAAAAAAATATGGAATTTTGTTAAATTCCCTTTTTAGTTTTTTCCAAATGTTGGATGTTTTGGAGATATGAATATCCAAATATCTCGGTGATTGGGAGATTGAACCATGTTTATTTTTTGAGATGGAATGATGATGATGTGGCTTAAAGGTGTGACCATGCTGAGGTGGAGGCCAAAGTAGAAGTCACTATGGAGGTGACATGGAGAGTGGATATCATGGAATATAGAAATTCAAAATTTTCTTTAAATGGAACATTTCATTTTTTCTATATGTTCAACAAAGTTGACTAAGTTCCTTTTCTTGGATTCAGATGAATATATAATGTTTGGTAATTCAAGAATTTGGAATAAAGGAGAATAGGCATAGCGAGGGAAAATATAATCTTGGATCCAGACGTTGACTAGTGAAGTGATGTGTTTGGTTTGTTGAAATTGTCGGGTATAATGGTGATGTGTGGGGATAGGTTTTCCATGTGTTAGTGGTATAGTATGGTGACATGACAAGATTTTGAAGGCCATAACTTTATGTCTAGATCTCTAATTTTTATGAATATTATATTTTTAGAAAGATATGATGAGTAGAAGACAATGGTGTCCGTGAAAAATAAGTTTAAGATGGATAGAATAAGGGAAATTTTGATAGCCCCACCTCCTTAAGATGTCCAAGGATGTTATTTTTATACATATTGTACCCATAGAAAGGTCTAGATGAGACTAGTCACATTACAATTTATCCATCACATATTCAAAACTTCATAAAGTATTTCCCCTCTTGTCATTTTTCATTACACAAAAACCATCACATAGTTTATTAGTTGAGAAGGCATTAATGATAGGCTGATAGGGTGATATGAGCCACCAGTGGAAAACATATTTCCTTATTTCAAACATCATCCTTTGAAATATATTACAAAGTCCCATCAATAGAGGATACGATTAATGATGAAGGGATGTTGCAAGTCACTTTGAATTGCAAGGATTGCTTGTAAAAGTGGTGGTCAACTAGAAAACTATTTAGAGATAGGAGAACATTAAGATACCCCAATAACCAATGAATTATTGACTTCTTAACAATTACTGTATACCTAATGAATATCCATTCACTGCACGCACCTGAATATATTTTCCTCCACGGCCGCACCACTACTCCATGCCCCCAAACGCATCCAAACAACTTTGGATGAAATCATTCATTCTGCCAATGCAACCTTCTTCGTCACTTCAACCGCCTCAACAATGGATTAATTTATCATACTGAAGACATGATTTTTAGCCAACGTGGCAAGGATTTTGAGTGCAAGGTGAATCATTGGTTTTTCTTCTATTTTCTCCTATAACTTACCTCATGTAGGATGGGGATTGTAAGGGATTGTAGTTTTATTTAGTTATATACCTTGTGGCCATGACTGGTTGGTTAATTTTTTAGTGTTTGATTAGCTTGTGATTGATTCACCCGTTCTTTTTAGTTTGTGATTGATTCGCCCGCACTTTTGGTTACTCCTATTATATATATGTATGGCATTAATGTTGGTTTCACATTAAAGTGTGATACGTTATTATTAATCTTATTTTAAATTTGCATCAAAGGTTGGATGCTCACAATGAATTTTCGTGAAACATACCAGGATCTGTCTCTTAACGATGACAACTATTAATGTGTTTTGAACTCATGACCTTCTAGTATTCAAGAACCAGAAGAATAGATGAGGGTGGATAACGCACAAAATTCTGGGACATCGGTCAGTGGCTCAGGATATTAATCATAATTTAGTTAGTGCAACATGAGAGGAAAACCAATGTTTAGCTCAAATTATTAGTTCCATATATGAATTCTCTTGTTCATTAGGATAGTACAAGAAATTCATGACTCAATGTGTTATCCCAAAATTTCACTTGATTTGTTGGTGATCAAAAAACTCTATGTAACTATTTCAAACCAGCTTTTGACTGAAGCTTAGTCTCTTCAGTCTGAGAGGGCTCTCTCACAGGAATTTTATGATATTCGTTAATGATAAAGATAGATGGATAACTCTATAGAATTCGTATCTTGTTTTTTATGATTGCAGGTTGAAATAAATCAGGTTTGCTACCATTGGGCTTATGGAGTCAACAATCAGTATTTTCAATGGAAAGGTTTCTTGACATAGAAGCTGAGGCAGATAAGAGTCTTTAATAAAGGAAATTCACTCATAAAACATAGGAAAACATAGTCATTTCATTACTAAAGGAAGTCAGAGCATAGAGTTAATGAATTATGAGTAATAGAAATGAAATCTACTACAGGTAATAAAAAATAAAATGTAGATCAATAAGACATTAAAAACTCCATGAGAATCTCAGGTCTGTCAAGTAGAAAATCCCTCTGTATTACTGATATAAGTCAAAATACATAAAGCAGCATTTTGGTGCAAAAAATCTTCAACCCCTTACTACTTCGATGATTTGCCTGTAAATAGACATTCTTACAGCAAGGATGATCTACCTGATGGCTAGATTCATCGAATTCTTCCTATGACACATCAAATAACTAAAAAACATGTCTTCTAACAAGAAATTGACAACTATACCTTAAACAAGACCTATCCTAATAGGACTCTAACTCCTATTTATTACATGTTCTACCTTATCTTTGTGAAACAGTTACATGTTAGTTAAAAATAAGCATTACATGCTCGAATGATAGATGATAGGTTCAATACCACCTTTACATATTAAAAACCCTCCTAGACATGTGGAACAAAACCCTATTTTTAAGGAATGCATGACCTTTATCTTCAACGAGAGATTTAGCTGATGACCTCTCTCCACAACAATTATTTCAAATCATAAATATTTGATATTTTGGTCCCTTGACATTTTGGAGGAGTCCAACTATCCAAAACTGTCATTAAGCTGCTCCAAAACCTTCAAAAATAGCTTGCTACGAGAACATGATAGTTTCGTAGCGAGCTTTAGTAGTGTCCAAAAAATAGCTTCTATACCCATAAATTTTGCTCTCTTGCTGTTCCATGGTGTAAACCAAGAAATGAAACCTGACCACCATTAAAATCCCTCCTTAAAAACAGAAAAAAGTGATTTTGGTATCAAATAGGCTGCTACAAAAAATTTTGTAGCGTTTTCCTGGCTTTAAGCCTAGGAAACGCTACAAAACTGTGAAAAACTGCAGAATTTCCAGATTTCAACACTGTCTCAAAAAAGTGACCTCCAGTTGTAAAAAATTGGTCTTCAGCATGTCGCGAGCCTTCTAAAACATAATCAATCTCAACTTAAGACCCCTGTGGTGTTTCCTCTTCATTAATGATCAGTTGAGCTATGGGCTCCTCAACCACAATCATCTTCTTGAGGCCTCAGAATTCTGTTGCCAAAACATGGGGAAAACCACCTGGTCCTGACCTTAAAGCAACTCCTTTTCTGTTTGGTATAGTGGCTCTGACTGGGGATAATGGGACTCGTTTCCCAATAAGGATGATTTTGAGGGTGTTTGTGAATATAACATGCAAATGGATAATGATTTTAATATATATGCATCTATCTAAACTATTTAATCTAATATATAATTGGGTTGTTTTTCCTTTATGCGATATAAAATGATATCTTTCAACTATTAGTAATATTGATCATTTAACAGTCGAAAGAGATGAAAATTATGTAAAATGATTCTTCTAACAAAGTAGTTTGCATAGAAGAATTGTGAAAGAAATATCGCATTTATCAGTGTGATTACATATTCAATAAGAAACCATATCTAAATATTATAATAGAAGTGCATGTAATATTTATACATGATGACATTTCAAATATATAGTGCAATAAAAAGATAACTGTCAATTTATGAAATAAGACTTAATACAAGTGAATAGAAGTACCATCTGTATGAATTTCTACTCATGTAAACTAAAATCAATGAATCTGTTCCTTCTCACTTTCGAGCTATTTAAAGAGTACAGTAGTGCAACATCAGTTAAACAACTTTAATTTTTAAAAGATAACAAAATGTGTTCCATTAATTAATCAAAGCACTCAAAAACTTACAATAGTGCATTCTTTGCAAATGTTTTTGAAATTTTTCTGGACCCTTCTCTAAATGCATGAGAATGGTTTAAATACTGAAATAACTATAAACTAAAATAGATTATTACAAAAATATAGAGGAGGTTTCAAATAACCTTCCTTAAGAAGATAACTTAAACAAAAATCTAGGAAATCAAACTAACAATTTTGATTTTGCAAACCTTGCCCTTCTTTCTGAATGTGGTCATGAAGTTGGCAAATATCTAACATTTATTTGAGCTGAGCTGGCTGTGATATCCTTGATCGGATCTGTCCCTTGAAAATAGCATTTGAGATTGCTGATTGGGATATTTTTTTTGAATCTATAAGAGACTACAGAGTTTGATGTTGATGGTAAGGTTTGATCAGAAAATTCCAGTAATTTTCCTGATAAAAATTATTTACCTTTTTAATCATTTCCTCCTATGTATCTGTTCTCTGTTTCCATTGTGTTTCTACATGTATTTTTTCTGAAAACACATCAGACATGTTTTCCTTAAGAAGTACTGCTTTAGACAGTTTCTCACACATAGATGCAATAATCTCACTTGATATCTTGGATGTCTTTGCCGCTGATTTCTCTTCCTGTTTGATTTGTGTTTCCCATTCTGTGAATAGAATTTTTTTTGTGAAGCTTATCTACTTGAGGTAGATTAGCTTTCTTTCCCAAATCTGAAAATTTCCATTGAATGTGCTCTACAATTTTCTTCTCAAGTCTTCCACATTCAAGTTTCTGAATTGCTATATGCTCTCTCATTATTTTACTTGAACCACAATAAGAATCAATCATAGAAGCTTGATGAAAAAATGCTTCTTGTTCTTTATTTAACTTAGTGTTTAAATCAAGTGCTTCTTTGATAAATTTATCTAATTGTGATTGAATCTGTAATTTAGTCATTGCTATTTCTAGTTGTGCTTGTTTTTCATTAATCTTTGTCTGATGTTGCAATTTGAGGCTTTCAATATCTTTATGAAATTGGGCTATGTTTATTTTCACTTGCTCACTGGAATTGGATTTCTCTTCATTCAACAACTTCTCTAGTTCTTGTACTCTGGCTTCCTTTTGTTTTAACAACACTCTAACCTCAGTAGCTTTATCAACAATAGTGGTAGCATATGCCCCTGCATATTGTGATAATTTGGTTAGACGTTCTGTGGGATATTCTGAGGAATCTTTCCATAATACATCAATTGATTCATCTGTAGGCTTTGGATTTGTTTCATAAATTCTCCTTCTTTTATTTCTTTTAACTACAACCTTGTAACTAGGACTATAGAAAATATCTAATGAAGGAATATATTCAATCTGTAGAACTATCTGTTCTGTGGGGTAGGCCGGTATGATTTATTATCATTCATTGTTGGAACTCTTTGTAGTGGATTAATAGTATCCACTATCTTCTAGGAGTGTTCTGGTGTTTGGAAACTTGTTGCTTGATCAGTATTGGGATTTTATTTAGAAGTATTTATTGCTTCAGAAAACTCATCCAATTCATTTATAAGATATTTTGCTTGTGGTAAACTGGACTGATCTAATATGTTGTGACTGTGCTGAATTGCTTCAGAATTTGATTGTATCCCATTGTTTCTTGTTTCCTCCAGCATCTCTATCTCCTGAATGACTTGGTCAATTGTCTTTTCTGAGTTTTCCTTCTTAGATTCGGATTCGTCTTCAGAGTGATCCAAATTATCAGATTTTTGCTGCGACTGACCTGATTCATCTTCATACATTTCTTTTATTTCATGATCTAGACTAACAATTGGAGTGTGTTTATTTTCATCTTCAATAGTTAACAAATTTAGAGGGACTTTTCTAGTCTCTTGTTTCTGTATGCTTGAAAAGCTTCAGCATCCTTTTGACTTAGTTGACTAGATACATATTTGATAATATCTGAGAAATTTTCCACGCCCTGGAAGAGATCATCAAATCCATCTTCCTCCTTTACAAAAGGCTTCATTTAAAGCTCTGTGTTTTAATTTTTAATCACATCATTTGGATCATATAATATTCTTGGCATAAATGCCAATTTCAATAAATGAATTTTGGAAACCTCCTTATAAGTATGGCCAATATTAGACAAAGGAAAGGTGCCACATCGTATAGGGAAATTAGGCCAAATAGATTTTTTAGCATCCTTCAGCTATTTCGTAACACCATTGACAAGCTGATAGGCTATTTATTTTGCAAGTAACTTATCGAGAACATAATAGGGTAAAACATGTGGAGAAGCATAACTCCCGAATACTCTAATATATGTAAAATTCTCTTCTGCAAACCATCTAGCTATTGGGAGAATGTCTGCATTGGCTTCTTCAGAAACCCTAGGAGCCCTTTTGTTAAAAATCATATGATGTATAGGAAATATGACTCCATAATAGATTTAATAGAAGTGCAAGTGGAAATCTAAATCCCAAAGTTCTTTGTGCTAAATATGAATTGGGGTAGGGTCCTTGGTAGTCCATTTCCAACCCATGGTAGTAAAATTGGAAGTAAAATAGATAGCATCCATGATACAGGCAAACATATAAAAGGGAAGTATTTCTCTGAATGAAATACTTCTTTTATTTATATATTTGGTTATGTGCTTGGCTAGGTTCTTAGATAAGATGTCTGCTCAATTTAAAATTTATGAATTGACAATTGCGTCAATTACGGGAACCCAATATCTTGAGAATCTAGTGCTACCTGGTTTGGAAAATAATCTACATAACATACCAGCAGCACAATAGTAAGGATTAGGAATTTGGGAAATTGGGTACGTACCAAACTTATCTTGCTTCAATTTCCCTGGATTATCCTTCCATTCTTGAGTGACTTTGATAAGGACTAGATGTTCACCTCTAAAATTCTACAAATATCCTTTGTCATATTTCTGTTGTGGGGGTGGTAGATGGTACATTGCTATTAAATCTTCGGCCCTATCATAGTTTCTCCCTTTGAATTCTTGAACATTCTATCTTCAATGTTTAAGTGGTCAATTGCCCACTTAACCATGTATGTATAAAGAAGAATCCTTGGTCTTGCAACTATCTTGTGAATATATGAGCATGCAACATTAAAAAGAGTTGTGTTGGAGGTAGAAGCAGTGCATGTGGAAGAAACTTTGTTTATCACCCCTGGTCCTTCACTTTCAAAAAGTTTATACATTGCCTCCCATGTCAAACTTCCGCAATCTTTGTTGCAGATGGTATCTGAAAATAATGAAGAAATATCTATGTCTTCCGTGGATGACGTCTGAGAAATTTCTTTACCATTTTTTCTCATTTTTCTCTTCTTCAATCTGTTAACCGGTTTCCTGAAAGTAGAGCGAATTTTTACAAGTATGGAGTATCAAAGAGATAAATTTATCATTTATTTCAAACACACGTGAGAAGATATCAATCTATTAAAATATAACATCAATTATCATTCATAAACTCTGATTTAATATTTCACATATCTCCACACATAAGATCTATCAATCACTTTAAAGACGTTAAGATCTTAAATTTCATTCTGATATGACACAAGTTGTTTTACATGCTTGATTTATTAAATGGAATTGGTGCGTATATCGAAGATTATAACTTATAAATTTTTGTAATACTTACCCTTAAAGGCTGCGAAATGCGATCTGTGCAAATCACACATCGCAACATTTCTAGGATAACGATTAAGCGTATATTATAAGCTGGGCGAAATGAGAATTGCGATTTTTTATAAAACTGAAGTGGCCATGATAGCCAAAGGTTTTATATTTATTAGTCTATTTTCTCATTGGGTCTGCGGGGTCGCAACTTATATCATTTTGATTTTAATGTTTTTGATTGATTAAATGAAGTGCGATGCGATAAAGTAAATATAACGATGATTGAAGCTTTTTTGCAAAGTTTTAAATCATATCTTCGAAGAAGCTTGAGCGCATATCGCAATTCACATATTCTAAGTTTTATGGGTCTTTTTTGAAATTTATTAAGATATGTGATTTTCGATGTGCTTTAAAAGAACAAGGCAAAAATAGAAAAAATATTTGTTTTCTAAGTTTTTTGTTTTAGGAAATTTTAAAAGAATTTCCGATTTATTTCTAAAGGGTCCTATTTATAAAAATAAATGGGGGGTTGTTGTATCGCACAAAACATCTTTAAGCCTTTTTTCTCCAACTCTTCATGAATCAGTTCCAGTTGTTATTATAAGTCTTTAACTTGGTCTTTTAGTGTCCCGTTCTCAGACTGTAAGTGCAGGTTCATTTTTCTGTTATGTTTCACCTCTCCTCTCAATGGCTTATTCCATCTGATCAATTTTTCTGTGTTGTCCAAGGTCTTAAAGACACTTGTGACTTGATCCTCCCAATTTTTTTTCATTTTCTCAAACTGTACCTTCTGAACCTTGTGATTCCTTGCCTCTTTCTTTAAGACTGATATTTCATCATTTTCCAGCTTTCACTGCTCTTTAAGGACTTCAATCTCTGTTTTTTCAATGATTTTCTCTTTTCCATTCATTTTCTTGATGACCAGATCTTCTTTTGCAGGCGATGAGAGGTTAATGATGCTTGGTGGTGGCTGGGCAGTTTCAGTGACCTTCTGAGCTTCTTTAATGCATTCCAAGACCTTTCTGGCATGTCTTGTCATTGGTTTCCTAGCCTGAAACATGAATCCTGCATCTTTGCCTTCAAACTCTAGCTTCTTAGCTGTTTTTGATTTCTTGAGCTTCTTTTCTCCCTCATCTATATCTTCAGCTTGGACTATGGAGTTTCTTAAATATCAATAGCATGAAGAATGTCTTCTAAGTTACCCTTGGCCACTATTTGTCTTCTTGTAACCCTCTTGTTGCCATGTTTGCTCACTATTGGCTTTTGTTTTGTAGGTGTAACTTTGAGTGTGGCATATTTCTGCAATGGCTCTGTCTCCATAATAACTGGCTCAATTTTATCTGCCACTGAAGGTGATGGGATATCTATAGGTTTATGAGTTCTTTTAGGAGTGATGTCATCTATTTCAAAACCACTTATGAACAGAAAATATGACCAGTCTCTACCTAATCTCTTTAAATCTTCTAATACCAACAACTTGATAAAACCATGATGAAAGAGTGAGGTTTCATTTCCTTTAGATTTAGCTTGAACTTTGTCTGGGATTTTATCTAAGTTTCTGTATAAGTAAAAAGGTAAATCAAGAGACCTCTTACCAACGAAATGTAGCAAAAGCCTGAGGTGGTAGGAATAAATCATATGATACCTCCCTTCACAGGTGAAGTACTTCTGAATGATTAGTAGCAGCTTTGATAAGTTGTCTTTCATGTAGCACCTTGGGATGGAATTTGTGAGATCAATCTCACTATGCTCTGGCTTGATAAATTACTTACAGTCCTACATTTTGAACTTGAAGCCTTTGAACCATTGTTCTCCTCCTCTAGGGATCCCTGTTGTTGCTGCAATGGTCTCCAGTGTTACATTGAGGTTAAACATTCCCACCTTTGAAGCTGTCCCATTGAAACTGATAGAAAACTCCTTAGAAACCTGCACATGGCACCCTTGCAATCTTTGGAAAAACTACAAACTCCCTGTTCTTCTGAAAACTTCTAAGGCAGTTGGTTCTTCATTCAACAAATTGATTTCTGATGGCTCATATCTGAGGTAGTGGCCACCTTTTTTGATCTTCCTCTTGCAAATACCTATGTGTTGCACTAAAATTGTCATCCCGAATTCTCGCTATGTGTATGAGCTCACTATTACTCATAATTCCTCCTTCGCAAGTCTAACATATCGCTTCTTTCATGTCAAGCCTTGAAAATCAGAGAAAAGTTCCTAAAAATCTCCTTAACTTTGGTGTCGCACTTTCTCTATATCTTGCCTGCGGTCCCGCACCTAATGTTTATGTATCATGTGTACCTGAATGCACTTTATTTGTGTTATGGGTGCAAACCCCTGTAAATATTAAAAAGGCGCAAGTAAACTAAAAAAATCTCACTTTCAGTAAATTCTAGAAGCTTCTAGAAAGAATCTTGCGGTGCTAGAACCGCTCTTTTGAGGTTCATGTATCCCTTACCTTATGGAGCTAACCCCTTGATGTGAGGAGCTTATCCCTTTGAAGGAGGATTCTATCCCTTCATAATTGGAACTAAAAACCTCCTCTTTTCCACTACAAAAAGAGGCATTGGGTAGCCTCAAAGGGAGTTCAAGCTTTGAATTATTTGAGGTTAAGTGTTGTTGGGATTCAAACTCATTTAACTGAGATTTTTGTGAGGAGAGATCACACACCTCTATCTGTCTCGGTTGGAGGAGTGCAAAGCTTATCAAAGTAGAGGAGATTCTTGCTTCGGACCCCGGGAAGGCCTGTTCAACATCAAGGCTAAGGTTGTAAGGTTTTCCTTCTTTTAAAGTTAATACAAATGAATTCATTTTTCTCAATAAGCTGTTAGTTAACTGTTTATTTCATGGATTCCTTGATCACCATGATAAGCATGATTTATGATGTTTACTATACAGGTGCTATTTAATGTTTTCTTGTTTGTGACTGCAGGTTTGCGAAGATAACTCCTTCAAGTGCACGAGGGACAACAACTTCAAACAAGCATTGGATCTACGGTAAGTTCTTTACACCTTTATAGTATTCTTTTGTAAATCGCATATGTTTAGAGAAAGATAGGTTTATTTGGTTGTTTGTTGCTAGATTACCTTTTGGTACTAGGGAGATCGATCTTGTCCGCAAGATTGATTAATCCGCCCAACAAATTGGCGACTCCACTGGGGAAAGAACTTGTTGTTTTTGGTTCTCTTTTATTTTGATTTGAGGAAAAGTTTTTCCTGGTTTTTGATTGATGGATATCTGCCTGGGTAGCTTAGTTTTTCTTTGTTTTTGAAAATTTTGAAATCTTTTATGTTTTTCTTGAAGTTTTCAGGGGACCGCACTTTGTCTTCACACACAGTGCGGGCATCTCCGCACTTTCCTTGAGTAAATAGTGCGGGACCGCACCTGTTACTTCTGGGAACCTGCGGACCCTGTTAAAATTTTGGAAAAAACTTTAGATTTCTTTTTTCTAGTTTAGTTTAGATTTAATTTAGGATTCTTAGCA
>JAXQQM020082953.1:0-211973 GCA_034641835.2 Pinus albicaulis | reverse complement strand
GTTGGAAGAAGTGTTTCCATCAATGCCAAAGGGGGAGACTGTTGGAAATATTGTCATTGATGGCAAAGGAGCAAAAAGGAGTAGCACATGAACTATCATAAAGGAAAAGGAAACAAAGGCAACTAAGAATCAAGGTAGACAAGGAGAAAAGGTAGCAAAGAAGTAGAGGTAGTAGAGGCAACAAGGAAGCAGAGGAAGTAGAGGCAGCAAAGGCAGCAAAGGAAGCTAAGCCAGTAGTAAGTAAGGTGTGCAACAATGTAGTGAGTAAGGCATGTAGCAATAGTAATAATCCCAAGTCGGAGTGAATAACGAATAAAGAACAAGCTCAGGAGAGACCAACGCGTTTATAAACTAAATAAAGCTCAAGAGAGATCAACGCGTTTAGAAACTAAATAAAGCTCAGGAAGGATAGCAGAGATGCAGAGTTTCGGTAGTCGCAGAAAAAAGAAAAATCGACTAAGGCAGAGAACACTTAGAAGAATTCCAAGGGAGGCGAGCAGACGGTCATGATTAGATCGCAGAAGTGAAGGCAAGAGATGAACATATGAGATTACACTGCAAGATGAGTTGGGAAGGACAATCGGATTGGTAAGCAGTAGCGAGGACTGTAGATCTGGTGCAGATCAACGGTGACAATCACATCGCAACTATGAACATATTGCACATCGCAGGGTACAATGTTTACGGTTAGGACTTCGCAAGTTAAGATATTTAACATGCAATGTGAAGTGGATCGACAAGGAGACAAGCATGTACTGTATGATCCAAAGAAGACCAATGATGGAGATCGAAAGCGCAAATCGCAAAGTCTAGCGCTTAAGTGTTAAGGCTGTCACAGGGTAAGTTAATTTTTGTGTGATGCGAAGTGGAGAAGGGACACATGTTGGCATGGCAGGGCACACAGTGAGGACCGTTAGATCGTATGGCAGATCAACGGCAGATGGAAAATCACGAGTTCGCACATCACAAATGCTAGCAGACAATGTTAATGCTTCACAAGGTATGTTAATTAGTTTGTGATGCGATAAGGTTAGAAAGATGCAATGAGGTGGAAGGGAGGAGCCATGTGTCAGCACTGCGCATTAGCGCACATTGCAGATTGTATGGTTTAAGGTTCGCATGGTAAGTTATGTTGGATGCGATGTAGTGAAAGGCAGGAGCCACGTGTCAGCACTGCACATTAGCACACATCACAAATTTCATGTTTTGTGCTTAAGGTTCATATGGTAAGTTAATTTGGATGCAATGTAATGTGATCGCATATCATACAAGATAGGAGATACGTTATTGTTAAACGTTAAAAGTTGCTGGCAAAGTGCAGTGCGATGTATTGTGATTGGTCAAGTGTTGTAGGACCGCATAACCCATGTTCCGCGTTTGGTTATATAAAATATGCATTGTTTGACCGCCAACGTATGTGTTACACCATTTTTTTGGTCATCTAACCCATTATCATTAGATGAACCCAAGTACACCATGTAAGACCAATTTTACCCCAAGTAAAATTGCTTTCACCATATAAAATAACATTTTTCCATATTCCCTAGTCATATTTAACCCAAAACAAGGAAATTGATTAAATAAATCATTATTTATTTAATTATTTCCTAGGAATAAGTTATTCAAATCATTATTTAATAATATTCCTAGTTAAATTTGACTAAATCATTTGTAAATAATTAAATAAATCATTATTTATTTAATTATATTCCCATCATTTCCCTAAAATGATAAATAAATCATTATTTATTTATTATTTATAAATAAAGGAATTGACCCAAGTCAAGAACCCTTTTCCCTCCAACAAATATAATAAAATATTCCTAAAGGGTGCTTCTAGAATTCGATTAATAATATTTTATTCATGCACCGAGTTCTAGACCACCCCAATATTTTGTTATAAATAGAAGGGTTTTCCCCATTCATTAATCACCTTCATTGCATTAGATCACACTAGATCTATTCTTGGTCACCATTTTCCATTTTTGCTTTGTGAGCTCCCATTGAGTTCTATGTTTGTCAGGGTTTTTCTACCACAATAAGAGAGAGGAATTTTAGATCTGAAACGTTGAGGACTTTCAAGAACCCATCCCATTGAGGAGAACCGGAAAACACCTTTCTTGTTTTCCTCTCAGGTGCCCCATTCTTTAATATAATACAAATCATTCTTTTAAAAACTTTGTTCTTGTCTTGTCTATTGGATGCATGGAGCCATATTATATTTTATCTACTTAATGTATTTTTGTGCTTAGATCTGAATTTGTGCAGCAGACTTAAAGATATTTTGCAGCCATAATCGATGTTAGGGCTATTTGTTATGCGTAGCTAAACTGATCTTTTACGACGAAAGATTCATACTAACAATTGACGTCACACGGGTTTTTTGTTTATGACACATTGTCGTTTGTATATTCACATATCCGAGTTGTTTCGGATCTTAGGGTTTCTCTTCCATTTTAAATTTTTTTCCCTATTTTTACAATTGTTTTTCACCCCTAAAAACCCTCAAGCAGTCAAATTTTTAACTTTCGTGTGTTTACGGCCTTATTGCGTAGGTGACGGACATCGAGCGCAGGCCCCGAGACGACAAGTTTTTCGAAAAGCGCCGCCGAACGGCCAGGATGCGCGGTCGCACTTATTGACCCAAAAGTGCGACTGGTGAATGCGCACACGCCCCAAACTTGCGGCACAGGTGAAAACGGTCGGAACACCAAACCTGCACTTTTTCTGCAAAATTTTCAGCACTTTTTCTGGGTTTGTCTGAAGCCTCTGTCAGGGTTTTCCAGCCTCTGTCTCTACCCGTTTAGACATGTTTCTGATCTGCTTCACTCACCTAAGAGGGAATCTTGCCCCTTAGGGCTCTAGTACCCTCCACTTTTTGTGGGAGAGTCTTTGCTGTTTCAGAAGTCTGCATTTTCAGAGTTTCAACTTTATTTTTCTCAGATCTGATACCTCCTTTTCAGATCCCTTTAGATCAGCTCTTCACCCTCTCAAATCACCTTATATCATTTTGTTTGGGTTCCTTTCCACGTCAACCGCCTTGTCTCTTCTATTTTTAGTTGATCTCCTCCTTTTTAGCAGCAACATTTCCTCTGCCTATTTGTTGTTCTCTGCACCACTTTTCAGCGGATTTCTCCTTTAGATCCCAGTCCCTCCTGACATTAGATCTATTGGCCTCCTTTTTGCGTGCTTGGCTTAATTTTTTCCCTCTTATAGACTAGTTTTGAGAGACCCGCCTTCTTGGGTTCCATTGACGCATTAGTAGCTGTTAATTTTCTGTTCTTTTCGTTTTATTTACTACAGATTTATTTTCAGTTACACAGCACACTTTCACTCTCAAAAAATGTCTGGGTTTAAACAATTAAAATTAACGCACGCCACACATTGACCCTAAGTGAAGAAGCGCCTGGTTAACACCGCCTGGAAAAGACTTTAAAATTAATTGTCACTGCACCTCTCTGCCCTTGACCTCACTTGATTTTTCCCCTCCCTGCCCTTGTCGGTTTTTCTTCTTCCCGTCATCATTGTGCCCCCAAGGTGCCTCTCCTGGAGACTTTTTGGCCTTCACCCTCAGTTTCTGATCAGTCAACTTCCTCCTTCTCGTCGTTCTCGAGTAAGTCCTCCCCTGAGTCCACACTCCGACTCTTCTTCTGATTGTTCGAGTTCTCCCCCTACTTTTGGTTCTCCCTCTTTTACCTTCACCTTGTCTAGTTCAGGACCTAGCCCTAACCCCAGTTCTACCTCTGGGTCCATTTCTAGTGGAACCACTACGGGACCTACCTCGACTGCCCCATTACTCCCCTATATGGCCGGCCTCAATCTTCTCGACTTCAATCAGCTGATTAATGATCCTATTTGCCACGATGTTAGTTGGCCTGCTATGCCAACCAAGCTCCCCTCTGACATTCCCAAGTTCGAAGGCCTTGCTAGTGAAGATCCCTCTAACCACATCCGATCTTTCCACATGTGGTGTTCCTCCAATTCCATCACTGATGACTCCATCTGTCTTCATTTTTTCCAACGCACGCTTACCGGCAAAGCTTCCAAATGGTATGTTGATCAAGCCACCTCTTCCCATAACACCTTTGCGACCATTGCCCAAGACTTTTTATCCTATTTCCAGCTCCCCCTCCGATACGAAACTGGCACTGAACTCTTAACTTCTTTCCATCAATCCTCTTCGACCCACCTTTCTGCTCATGTCCAGGAATGGCGGTGAAGGCGGAGCTTGTGTCGCGCTCCCCCCTTTGAAGATTGGTTTTACATGGACTGGCTCCTTTTCTCTCTCTTACCTCCCATTGGCAAGGATGTCGCATCCCATTTTCCCCAAACTGAAGAAGCCGCCCTCCAAATAGCCTTGAAATATGACCTTATTTACGTCCAATCTAGTTATGTTTATACCGTCCTTCCTAACCTTCCTAAACCCGGTGGCCCTGACGCCTTGAGGGCATCTCACTCTGCCGACGGTATCGTTGGAGCCCTGTCACATACCTCTGCCCAACCTTTTCTGGACCATGGTTTCCCTCCAGAGGCCAGCCCCCCTGGCACTTTTTCCCCTCCCGGTAGCATGTATTTAGGATATGGCATGCCTCCTCCTTTTGACCACCCTCCTGCTTACCTCACTGCTACCCACCCTACCCCTTATCCATATCTGCAACCTGGTGTCCCAACTCCTCCATCATTTGGACCTCCCACTCCCTTGCCTTTTCCACCCATGCAACCGCACTCAATACCCCCTCCAGGGCAAGTCTTTGCACAGCATGGGGCACCTAATTTTCTTCCTTCTCAAAGAAAGAGAAAAGATAATCAATCTGTCCCTCGTAGTCACGATCCCAATCCTTCAAGTATTGATCCTCACAATGCTACCCAGCCGTAGGGTTCTCAGCCCAAGCCGAACAGGCCACTTCGCACCAACAAGCCCTGTTTGTGTTGCGGTGTTTATGGTCATTAACTCACGATTTTCCCTTATTACCATAAATGCGGAAAATGTGGGATTATCAGGCCACCGTGCGGGGAAAACATTCCTCCCCTAATCCCTCCTACCCCAGCTACTTCTCAACCCGCTGTGTTTACCGATCCTTTCCCTCAACAAGGATTTTTGGCCACTCAACCCCCTCATGCCCCGGTAACCACTCAACCTTCCCCTTCTGGTTCCTCTGATTACCAAATTCTCATGATGGCCTCTGACCCACCTCTCACCATCGACCTCAACCTTCAAACTCGGTCCCGTCAGTATTCCCCACCTCCCGTTCCATCTGTCTCCGAGTCTCCATTGTCAGGTCCTACAAAGCCTCTATCAACACCCAATGGTCCCTTGCAAATCCCTCCACCCAAAGCCAGCTTCATCCCAAGCCTCCTAAGGGACCATTACGCCGAAATGCTGCCTCTGGTCGAGCTGCCCATTCCTATAGCATAATAGATGATCTGGCCCAATCTCCTACTGCCATTTCAACACTGGAACTCCTCCAGTCGTGTCCTTCCCAAAAGAGGGCTCTAATATCCACCGTGGGAGCTGTAGATCTGGATGATGACCAATTGATTATTTTCAACGCCCGTCAGTCCGACCCTCCCCCTCTTCCTCCTTCTGTTGCTTTCCAAATCCCAGTCAAAATCCGAAATGCCACTGTCGCTCGATGCATTATTGATGAGGGGGCATCCACCTGTGTGATGTCCACTTCGATTTGGAAACAACTTGGATCTCCTGAGCTGGCCCCTTCCACAATCACCCTTCGTGCGTGGGACGGCCATAACTCCCAGCCCACTGGCCTCTTTTGTAATTGTCCTATCACCCTTGTAGGAAAAACTGTTTGTGTCGATGTTGAAGTAATCGACACCCCTCTTGACTACAACATTCTTTTGGGGTGTAGTTACACCTATGCCATGTATGCCATCCCATCTGCAGTCTACTGTAAAATGTTCTTCCCTCATATTGGCAAGATTGTCACCATCGACCAGTTGACATACCATGAACCAAAATCTCAGACCTCCCCTGAATCAACCATCTCTACTGTCACCAATAAACCAATTGTTGATTCTTTTACCAGTGTTTCCCCTGGCATCTATAAAGACTCCTCCTTGCTTGGAACCTTTTTATACCTTCCTCCCATACCCGATCCTAGCATGGCGAATGTTTGCATGATGTAATCTTCATGGGCTGACCTTGCACAACCCATCCTCGCTAGTAAGCAAACACATCCTCACCCAACTCCACCCACTCCTAGCCCTTCGCCCCCGCTAGCCCACCTTCTTCCTTCAGAATCTCCTTCCCCAAACACTCCCCTTGGCCATTTCCCTGCTGGTCAGATTCCTTTCCTTGCTCCCCCCCCTGGCGCTCATTCCGTCCCTATCCTTGCTACCCTATCCCTCCCCAGCTTGACTATAGGCATACCCATTTGGTACCTAGACCCCCCAGCCCCTACTCTGCCTGGCCAACCCAAACCTTATATTTCTTTGAACCCAGTTCAACCGATACCCATGGCTTCTCCCGCTACACCTATACCTCAACCCCCTCCTCAGAAATCACCCCCTATGGCAACCATGCTAAGTGCCACTAACCAAGCTCGTAGGGGGGCATCCTAGGACAAAGCCACCCCGACAACTTCCGCCCATCCTCGACCTCCAAGGTATCCCATTCAGTGTGCTTTATGCAATATTTTCGGACATGCTACCCATACTTGTCCCGAATTACCACATCTCAAAACCATGGTCAATGAGACGTTTCCGAAATCTACTCTCCCTGAAGTCTCTATCAGAATACATGATTCTCTTCCTCAACTTAAACACTTGCGCACCAATCACCCTTGTTCTTTGTGTGATTTCCACGGACATTACACCCATCTTTGCCCCCGCCTTGACGAGTATCGCACTTCTTTAGCTGCATACTGCCAATTTGAAGCCGTGCTTGCCCGCCATCCTTCTTCCCTACCACCAGACCCCATGTCTCCCCCGATTACCATTCCTCCTTTTGATACTACAATGACCGAAACTTCAGCCACTATTCTCTACCTTTCCTCATCCCCGCGTCTCCCGGCACCCGACCCCTTAATGCCTTCTGCCATCGGTTCGCTCACTCACTCATTTGTTCACTCCGCTGTCACCCCTCATGCCGACACGCACGTGAACCTTCCCCCTCCAAATTAGGTGTCTCATATCTCTACCTCCTTCGATACTCCTCTTCCTCCCAACCTTCCCATCTTTCAAATCGATGAAGACATCATGGAAGCTATGACCGCACCTGATTTTCCATAGGACGACATGCACCATCATGCATACTTCCTACCGCACCAGTCCCATGACCAATATTCCCTCGAATCTAAAGACTTCGTTCCCGACAAAATTGATTGGTTCAAAAACCCCATCCCTGCACCTCACGCTTTCGAAGAAGGCAATATGGCTAATATCTCTCCTACCATTAAAATAGACATTTCTGTCAAACCAGGTTCTGAAGAACATATCACCATGGGTGCCCAATGCACTCCAGAAGAAATTGAAGCCTACACCAAACTCTTCAAAGAATTCTGTGATATTTTCGCTTGGTCCTACTCAGAAATGCCCGGACTCAATCCTACCATTGTCGAACATCACATCGACACATGGCCTGATGCCATCCCGGTCCATCAAAAGTTGAGACCCATTCATCCTTCTAGGCATGAAGCCATCAAAGCTAAAATTGATAAGCTCCAGCGAGCTGGTTTCATTTACCCCATCGAATATACCACTTGGGTGTCCAACCCAGTTCCCGTCCTCAAAAAACAAGGCACCATTCGTGTTTGCACCGACTTTCGCGACCTGAACAAAGCTTGTCCCAAAGACAACTTCCCCACACCATTTATTGACCAAATCATAGATGAGTGTGCGGGGCATGAGATTCTCTCCTTTATGGATGGCTTCTATGGATATAACCAAATTGTTATCCGTCATGCTGATCAACTTAAAACCGCGTTCATTAGTCCGTGGGGCACTTTCGCATACCGAGTCATGCCATTTGGCCTTAAAAACGCCGGCGCTACCTTTCAACGAGCCATGTCTTATTGTTTCCATGACCTAGCCCATATTATCCTTGCCTATTTAGATGACCTTACTGCTCGTTCTAAACATCGGGCACAACACCTTCATGACCTACGTACCATTTTTCTCCGATGCCGCAAGTATAACATTCGCCTTAACCCATTGAAATGTGTCTTATTTGTTCTCGTCGATCATCTCCTCAGCTTCATTGTGTCAAAAGACAGGATAACTCTCGACCCTTTGAAATTTCAAGCCATTCTTGAACTCCCTATGCCTCATACCTTACGCCAACTACAAAGTCTCCAAGGCAAAGCCAATTTTCTTCGCTGATTCGTTCCTAACTACGCCACTACCGCACATGGTTTTCTTCGACTTATTTGATCTCACAGCCATTTTGTCTAGGATACGTCTGCTCAAGAGTATTTTGACACCCTCAAGCATGCTCTTACATCCGCTCCCTTGATCCGTCCCCTTGACTTTGACTGAGATTTCATCCTATACATCTCTGCTTCCACCTATTCGGTTGCTGGTGTCCTTATTCAGGAGGATGATAACGGTATCGAACATGTGATCTATTATGTCAGTAAGACCCTTGCCGATCCACCTGTGTCCTACTCGCATGAAGAAAAATTAGCACTAGCTATCGTGTTCTCGGTCCAAAAACTACGTCATTATATCCTCATGCATTCCACCAAGGTTGTGACTGATTCCAACCCCATGGCTTTCCTATTAAGTCGTCGCATCCTCAATGGGAAGTACACCCGTTGGGTCGTTATCCTCCAAGAATTCGACCTTGAATTTGTCAACCCAAAAAGTAAGAAAGGTTTAGTCCTCACTGAACTCATTTCTAATCTTCCTACCAGAACACAAGATACTCCAATTAATGATGCTCTTCCCGATGAAAATTTGTTTGCCATCACCACCGATGATCCTTGGTACGGTGACATCCTTACTTACTTGTGAACCCAAAATTTCGCCCTCCATCTCGATCGAGATGCTCGACAATGTATCCGACACCAAGCCTCTCGCTACCTTCTAATCGGCAATGACCTTTATCATCGCGGAGTAGATACTGTCCTTCGTCGTTGCCTCACACACGTTGAAGCCGAACAAGTCCTCAATGCCTGTCATAGCGGTGCTTGTGGTGGCCACCTCTCTGGCCTCGCCACCGCCCAAAAAATCATGCGTGCTAGGTATTTTTGGCCTTCTCTCTTCAGTGATTGCATTGAATCAGTCAAACATTGTTCCAATTGCCAACATTTCGCCCCCAAGGCGCGAGCTCCTCCCGCTCCTCTCCATCCTATCGTCACCGCCGGTCCTTTTTGTAAATGGGCCATCGACTTTATGGAATTTCGACCCCCATCTACTAGTAACCACAAATATATCATTGTGGCGGTTTACTATTTCACTAAATAGGCTGAAGCTATGCCAACGTTTAACAATAAGGCAGCCACTGTAGCCCTCTTTTTCTTTAACCATGTCATTGCTCGATTCGGAGTTCCAAAATAGTTAGTCTCAGACCATGGCCGACATTTCAAAGATCAAATTTGGCAAGAGCTATCCTCCCTATTGGGTTTTGAGCACAAATATTCATCTTCTTATTACCCCCAAGGTAATGGCCAAGTTGAAGTGGTCAACAAAATTATTAAGACCATGCTTCAACGAATGGTGAATAAGCACAAAACCAATTTGCATCTCATGCTCTTCCCTGCTTTGTGGGCTTATCATACTTCTGTTAAAACCGCCACCGGTTTCACTCCTTTCCACCTTGTCTTTGGCGAGGAGGTAGTCTTACCAATCGAGTGTGAAATCCCTTCCCTTCACTTGGCCGTCGAACTTCTCCCTGATGCCCAACCTCTTGAACAACGACTTATCACACTTGAGCGTGCCTCTGAAAACCATCGTGTTGCATTGAAAACTCTTGAAGCGACCAAAAAGCGCACCAAAGCTCAGTATTACCGAAAAGTCCACCCTTGTACCTTTCACGAAGGTGATCTCGTTGTAGTATATGACCAGGCCCACGATACCCTCAGTCATGGGAAGTTTGACTCATTATGGCTAGGTCCTTACATCATCAGTAAAGACCTTGGTAAGGGGGCATATCTTTTAGAGGACTTTGAAGGCCATATCCTTCCTAATCCTCGCAATGCACTCTATCTTAAGAGATATTACCCCTATCATTTTCCCTATGAAATGCGAGTTTTCTTCTCTTCTAGATAGCCAACATCTATTTTTTTTGCATTTTGTCACTTCACCAGGACACCTGTCGTCCACGAAGCATTACTTCACCTCCCCTCAAAATCGGATTTTCTCACTTACTACACATGTCATTGGGGGCACCACCTTGCCTCCACACTCATTCCTGTTTGTGTCAATTTCCGTCATGAGACACCATTTTGTACTCATGTTCTTTGTGATCCCCTTTGGATCATCCCTCCTTCCCTCATCATCATTAGTATCTAGCTATTCATCACTTTACTCTTTTCCCTCGTGCCTCAGTTGGGGTTTCCTTATTGCCTCACCTATGGCGGACCTACTTCTGTCGACATCAGCTCATTTACTCTAGAAGCCAGGTCTAGGGGGTAGTGTACATTGGTTCGAGCTCTTCTCAGCCTGATCGTGATCTAGACACTTGATGGTCCAGTGATGCAGCAGCAGCTATTGGTGATTCCCAGGCGTGTGTGAGATGTCTCAACCCTCATGAGGGGGTGGCCCTAAAGGTAGCCCCCCACATGCCTGGATGACTTCTTCATTTCCACCCTTGATGCAGCTCCTCTCATTTGATGATATCGGCCTCAACCGCCCATAGCGCCTCTTCGATTTGCATATATCAGTCAGATTTTGTGAGCCCTTCCCCGTGTGTAGGGGGAATTTGGGTATATTTGTATCTCATGTACTAAAATATTCTTATATAATTCCTGAAGTTTATTCCAGGCATCACATGTATGTGGGATTCATCATTTTATCTGGCTCATGTTTAAGCCAGCACATGCTTCATTATTGCGTTCCATGGTTTTCCGGGTGCCTTATTCTTTGTACTATTGTATCGGCAGGCATAGGTATGCCTCCCCCACCGCCTTTAACACTGGTACTACTTCATCACCTAGAGACTTGTTGCACCTGTAAGTCTCATCTCCTCCGGGTCTAGTCCTTTAGCACATTAGACTACCTTACATTCCTCTCTCTCACTTCCCTCTTGATGCCTAGTGATTGAGTTCTTACAACGTACTTCGGTCATACGATTTTCTCCTAACACTCGTATGTTGGGGGGAAATCTGTTACACCATTTTTTTGGTCATCTAACCCATTATCAATAGATGAACCCAAGTACACCATGTAAGACCAATTTTACCCCAAGTAAAATTTCTTTCACCATATAAAATAACATTTGTCCATATTCCCTAGTCATATTTAACCCAAAACAAGGAAATTGATTAAATAAATCATTATTTATTTAATTATTTCCTAGGAATAAGTTATTCAAATCATTATTTAATAATATTCCTAGTTAAATTGGACTAAATCATTTGTAAATAATTAAATAAATCATTATTTATTTAATTATAATCCCATCATCTCCCTAAAATAATAAATAAATCATTTATTTATTTATTGTTTATAAATAAAGGAATTGACCCAAGTCAAAATACCTTTTCCCTCCAACAAATATAATAAAATATTCCTAAAGGGTGATTCTAGAATGTGATTAATAATATTTTATTCATGCACCGAGTTCTAGAACACCCCAATATTTTGTTATAAATAGAAGGGTTTTCCCCATTCATTAGTCACCTTCATTGCATTAGATCACTCTGGATCTGCTCTTGGTCACCATTTTCCATTTTGCTTTGTGAACTCCCATTGAGTTCCATGTTTGTTTTTCTACACCATTAAGAGAGAGAAATGTTAGATCTGAAACACTGAGGACTTCCAAGAACCCATCCCACTGAGGGGAAACTGGGCTTTCCTTTCTTGTTTTCCTCTCAGGTGCCCCATTCTTTAATATAATATAAATCATTCTTTTAAACACTTTGTTCTTGTCTTGTCTATTGGATGCATGGAGCCATATTATATTTTATCTTCTTAATGTCTTTTGTGCTTAGATCTGAAGTTGTGCAGCAGACTTAAAGATATTTTGCAGCCATAATCGATGTTAGGGATATTTTTTATGCGTAGCTAAAGTGATCTTTTACGACGAAAGATTCATACTAACAGTATGTATGTGAAATAAACTACGATATTGTAATCCACTGCGTTAAAAGGGAGTTTATGTGGGCCATACCCCACAAGTCACAAAGAAAAGACCTGAACGCATAACAAAGGACCAAGAGCCCGTGCAGAACAGTGTTGCGACAGTGAGTCAAACAAAAAGGCTGAACGTGGAAGAAAAGACTTGGGTAACAAAATAAAAGTATGAACACAGCAAGAAAAATCTTGAGCAAGAAAAAGGACATGGAGCTCATGCAGAACAGTGCAAAAACATGGGTCGAGTTGGGCAAAAAGGCCGCCATGCAACATAGTTGGAATATAACTGCAGAAACATAAAAGACAAAGGGATAGCAAGAAGAAGAGGACAAACACATAACCAATCTAAGAAGCTGAAAGGGCTGAATGAAATATTTGAATGTAACTGTAAATGTATTATTTTTTTTATATTGTTTATGATGCAAAGGCAAGTCTCCCAGGCAAAGAAAAACTCCATTTGATACTGTAATAATTGTATATATTTGTAACATCCTGAATATTTTGAGTGAGGAAATGAATGGGTGGAAGGCAAGAGTCATGCATGTTCACTTCATATTCCCATATAGAACGCAAACAGCCATGAAGTGATCTATATAAATGATGTTATTGTAATATGCATAGAAAGGTTAGAGAGTGGAAGAATGAGATAGAGCAGATAGAGATGCTATGCAAACCAAGAGCTAATATGAAGCAGATTTGAAGGATGGTAGGACAACATTGAGGAAGGAGAAAAACAGAGTTGATATCTAGGTAAATCAACATATGATTTTATTGTAGTGTGAGGGAGTTGGTGCTTCCATATAAAGTTGTAGCTTGAAAAATGTCCAGTTTTAGCTAGTTGAGGTAGGAGCCTCATGTGGGTTGTAGCCTGTGGAAAATAGATGTGAGTTGGAGCTTCCTTGCACATTGTAGCTTGCATAATTTGGGGTAATAGCCTTCTGTAGGTTGGAGCCTATAGAAAATCAGTTGTGAGAGGGAGTTGGAGCTTTCCTTTGCATCACAACAATAATAAGATGTGGTTTTCTCCCTTTATGGGTTTCTACTTATATCTGCTTTCTATGTGCTTGATGATTAAGTGTTGATGTGATGTTTTAATCTGTTTAATTACTTGTTGTCCACACATTATGTTTGTTGATCAATTATGTATTAAGATTCTTATGAAATGAAGGTGTAAATGAGTTGAATGAAAAGTTTTAAATGTCCATGAATGTATTAAACTAATTCACCCCACCCTCTCCTTTTAACTAAGGATTCCTTAGTATGACGGGCGGGTATGATAGTGTCGTAGGCCGAGGGTGGGTTTCCACTGCAAGGCATCGAACACAACACTAACTAGAAGTAAATACAATGTCATGGGTCAATTTTTACATAGGTCTTTGTGGTGGGTCGATGAGGCACATGATTGTGCAAGCCTACTGTGTTGACCACGCTTGGGCCACGAGTAAGCTTTTCGGTGATGTGACATGGTGAAATGATGACAGGGACACGACTGCATGGTAGACTTTGGAAGGTCATGCAAGACGTGCATGACCATAACAGGTTTGGATTAAATCATGTAGGAGTTGTATGGTGATTCGATGAAGTGCACGAGTGTTTCACAAATCATTGAACGACATTGCAGGTTGTTTAAAGGTTGCATGGGTTTGGATATTTTGTAAAGTTTTGTAAATTATTGTACATTGCTAAATAAATGAGTGGGCAGGATATTCTGAGATTTTCGCCTCCCATTTATGAATGTGTGTACATAATTGGTTGATGTTTATTTCCACTTCATATGAAATATTTAATAATAATGGTAATTGAGATGTTTTTCATTGCATGATAACACTTGAAGTAAAATTGGTTAATTGTTGGTTAAGGCATAGTCCATGAACTCTAGTATTTGTAGAAAGAAAAATTTCAGCAGTGCCACACCCACATATGTGTTGGTTGGAAGACACCACTAGCATAAGGGCGTGACACCCTCTATCTATCCATCTCTGTTACTTTATGTCTCAATGGTCTTCCCTCCATATATATATCTAGAGTTAATATATATCATGATATATTAATATATATTGTAATATAACAAAATGAATATCATATTAACTTTAATATTGTATTAATCCAAAGTTATTAAATTTAATAATTAATATTAGATTTAATAATGTTTTTTTATGGCATGATAACAAAAATTATAATAAAACTACATCAAATTAGTATTTTAAAATATTAGAATTTTGGTGTGGAAATATTTATGTCTTTAAATACTTTAATATATCCAAAGGATATGGTTTTTCCCTTTAAAGTTTCATTTTACATATATTTAATGTAGAAATTATACAAACATATGTATATCAACGGATTCAATATGATCAAGAAATGTACTAAATCTAGATACTGAATCATTCTACAAATCAATTGTGCAAAATAAACATGATCGCTAATCACAACAACCAAAGAAAGAATCAAATCAAACCACAACACATATAATTTCTTGGGGAAAGCTTACTGCTCAAAACCCCCCCATCTTCTGTTGTATATTCCACAAGGAATCATGAAACAATTACAATGCACTCTTCTCATAAGAGTATCCTACAATCTGCTAATGGTCTCACACTGATCCAGACAAAATCAGGCCAACACTTAGCCAATTCTCAGCCTGTCTTCAGCCTTCCTTGCTCACGCAATTCCTGATGAATGCAATCCTTGTTATTTAGGAATTTCAGCCTTCCTCAACTTCATTGAGTATAATGGGCATCCTGTGGTGTTTTAAATACATATGGGTAGCCTGCTAATATCACAACTGATAGTTATATTCCCTTTAACCTTTGTCCCAACTAGTTCTTCACTGGAACTGACATGCATGAAGATATTAATACTAAATCACTAGTTGCATGAAAAATCACTAATTGTGAATTAAATATTATTTAATTCACTTGATCTCTCACTAGTGCAACAAACAGTTACAACTAGTTCAACTGAATTTAAATCACTTAACTGATTGCTCATGCATTAAACTCATGCACTTGACTGCAACTTGAACTCTAAAAAACATAGAATCAATGTGC
This sequence comes from Pinus albicaulis, assembly GCA_034641835.2. Lineage (NCBI taxonomy): Eukaryota > Viridiplantae > Streptophyta > Pinopsida > Pinales > Pinaceae > Pinus > Pinus albicaulis. Next base: position 196,671 of record JAXQQM020082953.1, on the reverse strand, counting down.
ATGCCTCACCAACTACCCTCAACTCGAATTTCATGAGCTAAGTGAGTTTATCACACTTAGTTAGCTATTACAAGTGATTATGAGATAAGATTACATTTTATTGTCCAATTTAATTAAGGGGTAATTAAATTTGATATATATCTAATTTATTAAATAAATTGAATTTCACACTAATATATCCCTAGGACCCATCACTACATGACCTGTGGTCCCACACTAGTGTAGGTGTTGTCATGTTATTTCTGGATTCCAATTTCATTGTTTCTTGTTACAAACTTCAACACTCCCTCTCAACAAGAAATACATGTAACTCTTGCATGCGACATGCAACTCTTGCATGCGATATGCAACCCTTGCATGTAACACTGTGTTGATCAGCAGTTGTCATTGATGTCATGGAGCATACCAAGAATGGTGTACCTCTATTCAATGAAAATAATTATGCACTTTGGAAAGGAAGAATGGAAGTCTATCTCTTGGCGCAAGGTTACGAAGTATGGGACACTATTCGAAATGGATTTACATCAACTACGGGTGAATAAGGTGACTCAAATGTCAAAGAAGCAAAGCTTCAAATCTATAGAGCAAAATTTTAGCAACTCAGAATGAAAGAATATTGCAACATTGCTACATACTTCCAATACGTTGATGAAATAACCAATAATCTGGAAGGATTGGGAGAGCCAGTTGACGAGAAGAATATTATACGGAATATTCGTAGAACGTCACAAGGGAGATTCAACCCAAAGGTATCAGTCTTAGAATACAGTGAAAATTTGGACAAACTCAGCAAAGAGGAATTACATGGAGTTCTCATAGCATATGAAATGAGACTTGATGAAGAAGAGGGTACTTCACATCTAGAAATTGCGTTCGTTGCATCTAAGAAAACCAATAAGGATAAACAACCTTCAATTGAAAAGACATGCACCTGCAAGTGTGAAGAAAAGGGCGATGATGAAGAAGGTCTTTCAGATGAAGAATATGCTTACTTCATAAGAAAACTAAAAATTAGTAAGGGTCAATTCAAAGGTAAACTTCCATTGATATGTTTCAGCTGTAATGAGGTTGGGAATTTTGTAGCAAAATGTCTGAACAGAAGTAATGGAAACTCAAAAGGAAAGAAGTGCTTTAAGAAATTCAACAAGAAGGGATCCAAAAGGAACTTTCTCTCTAAAGAAGATAACTCATCATCCAATGAAGACAATAATAGTGAAGAAGAAGCCAATGAGAGAGTATTTTTTATGGCCAAGCACAATAAGCAAGAGGTATCAAACAACGAAGAATAAATATGGACCATAAAAGAATTTTATGAGGAAGCAATCAAGCTTATAAAAGATCTCAAGGCAGAGAAGATCTGTTCCAATACTCTTGAAGAACAAGTTCAAGGTCTCAAAATTGAATTTGAAGAACAAAAATGCATTGAAGAGTAACTTCAAAATAAGTTGGAAGAAAGCAACCAAGAAAGGGAAGAATTAGAAGCCGAAGTAGTCTCGCTGTGTGAGGAAGTGAAGAAAGGAAAAACTATCCAAAACTATGCCAACAGCTCAAGGGCATTGGAAGAACTCATAAAAAATCAACGATCTTACAACGACAAAACTAGCATTGGTTACAAAGAAGAAGAAGCAGGACCTTCTACAAAAAAAATACAATGAACCTATGAGATCTGACATGCATGTAGACTTCATTGGACAAGATTCGCAAGAAAAACCTTGGAAAACAATTCCTCGATGAAAATTTCCATCCAGGTACCAACATATTTTTTATGGCTACTGTTATTCATGTGGAAAATTTGGTCATAAAGCTGTAGAATGTCGCACGTACCCTAGGAACGAATACAATTCCAGGAGATCGCGAATATAGACACTCGAGGACTCGGCCAAAACATCAATAGATTTTAACATTTAAGAAATAATATTGAATGTTGCAAATGTAGAAAATTTGGACACATAGCCAAAAGGCTGCCAAACTTGAAAATCCTCCAGAAGAATCTTCGAAGCCACAGAATGAACGAACATGGAAGAAGAAGAAGAATGATAATTGTGCTCTCACTTTCAAGGCTCAAAAGACTAAAGATGTGTGGTATGTTGATAGCAGTTGCTCAATGCATATGGCTGGAGATAGAAATAAATTTGTATCTCTGAAAGAGAAGAAGGGCGGAACTGTGTCCTTTGGAAATGATGGATCTTCAAATGTTATAGGATCAGGTACTGTCACTCTTGGAAGAAAATATGCCCTAGCCAATAATGTTCTATTGGTTGAAAACATGAATCACAATATGCTCAGTGTTGGACAAATGTGTGATCAAGGACACACAATACTATTCAACTTCACAAAATTTGAAATCAGGAAAGGTGTGTATGGTGAAATTGTGGCTACAACAAGTTGAGCTCCAAACGACATATATGTTCTGGATGAAGCAACTACAGCATGTCTAATGGCTAAAGAGGATGATACAATAATTGGTAGCAATGATGATCGACTAAGTAAGAAGTTTACTACAAAGGTGCAAAGTGATTTCGAGATGTCTTTACTTGGTGAGCTGACATATTTCTTAGGGCTTCAAATATCTCAGCAAGAGAAAGGAATATTTATATGTCAAGCCAAGCACATCAAGGAAATGATCAAGAAATTTAAAATGGAAGATTGCAAACCCATCCTTACTCCAATGGTAACAGGTTGCAAATTGAGCATAGACAACTCATCTAAGGATGTGGATCAAAGGTTGTACAGATATATGATTAGTAGTCTTCTATATGTAACAGCCTCCCAACCAGATTTTATGCAAGTAGTTGGAAAAGTAGCAAGATTCCAAGCAGCACCAAAAGAATCACATATTAAATATTCGCCAGCATTGGAATATCTTCGCCAGAAGCTTGGGATTCTCCCAAGTTCTCATTAGATTTTCCTTTTTCAGAATATAAGGAGGGAGTGGAAGTAGATTACAGGTCTACAGGACGGTTGTGTCTCAGGGGGGAGTGGAAGTGTGTATAGGTCCATAGGATGGTTGTGTTTCAGGGGGAGTTACCCTTTGCTATTGATGTCAAAGGGGGAGAGAATGTTGTAGGAAGAGATGTCATGATCGTAGGGGGAGTACTTGTGTTGCCATCAATGCCAAAGGGGGAGAATGTTGATCAACGATTGTCATTGATGTCAACCCAAGCAGCACCAGGGGCTAACCCAATATTGCATGGGAATTTTTACCTACCAAATTAATATATTTTGGGTCAATAATTCTTTTGATGGTTTCTACTTGTCGAGATGTTTTCGTTGATATATGGCACGCCATGTAATTCTTCACGATTTGAGAGATATTCATGTTGGAAGTTTATACCCCCAGTTAGTGGGCTAAAATCCCATGGGGTTGGGGCATGGGTCATTGAAAAGTCATAATTAATATTTTTTAAGCTCTTAAAATCCCTCCCTCATTCACTTGTTGAAGCCCCTCTCAACCTAAGCATTTATATAAATTGTGATCCTCATTTCCTCTTGATGCAAGGGAATTCAACCATCTGAAAAAAGCCATCGTGGAATTTTCGCTCTAAATTTTTTTCTACGATGGTTCAGAAGCTGAAATGTTTATGAGGCGAAGCCAAAATCCTGAGGAAGTTGTTGTAAAAATTGCAGATCAAGGTGCGAAATATTTTTGGAGATATGATCTGTGGAAGTCAGGGTTTTTGCAGGCTCATGAAATTTATATCAAAGAAGTGACCTTGGTAAATTCGTCATAACTCTCTCTCTAAGTATCAGATTGGAATTCCGTAAAAAGTGGTAGATAGTGCACAGTCTTTAATTTTTTCTCTATCAATTTTAGAGCCAAATGAAGAAACAGTGACACATGTCACACCGTACAAGTGCACTCTTCGAAAACAATCCATAATTAGGGCATTGTGAGAGATTGGGTATAACTCTCTCTTGAAGAAACAAAATTGGGTCATACCTATGGAATTGGAAAGATGACTCATAGGAATAATACAGGACCAAAAATTAGATATTGAGGATCTGAAATAACAGAGATACACCAGATTCAATATCGAGCTCATAGAAGGCAAGAAAAAGCTAGATCATGTGTTGTCAAGGGTTGCAAAGGACTAGAATTTCTACGACAAAAAAGTAAATCAAGGTGCAGCAGAGGGTAGCATGAAAAGAACATAAACCAAAGTTCATAACAGCAACAAGAATTTCATCCTATGAAGTCTTCAAGTGGGCAGCATTGCATACAATCATTGTAAGGGTATCATTGTACTAAGTCATTGTAAATACATTATTGTAACAATTGTACTAGTGTCTATCTGCCAAGGGTTGAAGAGGCAGTGTTGGGAGGTCTAGGATAATCATTAGGTGGTTGTTTCAAAGTTGGGGTTATGGTATAGTATATATTATTCTTCTACATCATTCTATATCATTGTAAAGTGGACCATTTTCCCTGGTACGGGAGTTCATTCTTATTTTATTCTTCTATAGGGTGGTAGAGTGGTGCTAGGGTGAGTTGTAGCTCATTGGGTGTCGGGGCATCCATTCAGTTGAATACTGAAGAATCTCGGGCAATGGAGCATCCACCCAGTGGGAGATGGAGAAGAATTCTTTTCTTTATTCTAGGAAGTTGGAGCTTTATTTTCAATTGGAGTTGAATATTAAAGAATTATTAGAAAAGCATTAGGTGGTTTTTGTCCCGGAGTGGGTTTCCACCTTAAAAACTATGTGCATTTGTGTTCCTCTTGTTTGTTGTTATCATTGTAAAAACACTGATAATAATTGAAGATTAACTAATGCTCTAATTGAAAGGAATACTAATTCACCCCCCCCCCCCCCTCCACAGTATTTCCAACACACTGCTTTAGTGTTTCTCTCACATGCAACTCTTGCATGGAACAGTTCTCTAGTGTTTCTCACACATGCAATTTTTTCATGCAACACTTCCAAAAATGAATAGCCTCCAAACAATTGAATCAATATAATACATCTTTCATAAGAGTTTTCTAACTGCTGGTACTTATTGCACATGTCTACTGGATTCTCTGCATTGTTGACATCTGCATCCATGCACTCTGCACTACTGCCAAATTTGATCTGCGCTCTAGTATCCAACACCTGTCACTCTGATTTTTGTCCTCCTGGCATCTTATTGCATCAATCTAATTGATCTTGATACTATTGTACTGTGGGCTCCTCGTAGCCAGGTTCGATCCATGAGACGCACCGTCTCTAGGACACTGCCCAAATTTCTTTTGGGATTAATTTCTTCACACAAATCCCAATCTTCTTGGCTTGTCCTATTTATTTGTGTCGAAGGAAAGCTTTTCCTTCACTAAAAACAACATCATAGACTCTATCCTCCAACATTGCGAATGAAACTAAATTTTTCTTCAAGACCAGTGTTAGTCATCAGTAATTTTTTCTTGCATAGATGACTAAATGTTTTCCCTAGATTTCTAGAAACAAAGTTCTTGAACATTATGAGTTCTAGAAATCTCACTGCCTTCATCATCCTTAAAAATATTTTTTCACTATTTCATCTTTCCATCATGTCTAGCATTGTTTACTAGTCCTAGAAAACCCATTAGTGGCTTATGTCACTACTCCTGTCTATATGTTTTCACCTTTGACCCAAATCCTCTGTCTTGTTTTGCCTAAAAACCCCCCCACTGCTACTTAAACCCACCAATCAAAGAGCCTTGTTGTGTCTCCCAAAGTACTCTCAAACACTGATAGTATCAAACTATCTCTGTAGACTCTTTAGATAAATCAAGTACATTGGATTTTGAATCTTGTTAGGTGGATAAATTGTTCTTGCGGACAAGATAGATCTCCCTATTATCCTATGGATAGCTAGCAACAAACAGACAAATGTAAACTCCTTTCTATAATTACATTTGATCTAGAATTATCTATAATGAAGGATTTAGGACTTACCTGTAGTCCAACGTTGATCATAGTCTTCTTTCCTGTCGCTTTGAATACGTTTCCTTTAGAGATCTACAATCAAAAAAATGAAAGAATTAGAAGAACCTACATAATATAGACTAATTCATAAACCATAAATCTATCTTGTTGATCAGGGAATTCAAGAAATAAGTCATTTAAAGAAACAACTCATTGATAAAATAGGATTCATTCATATTATCTTTAATGAAAAAAGGAGCCTTACAACCGTGTCCGCCTTGATGTCGTACAGGTCCTTCCGGGGTTCAGAACAAGCATTTCCTCTACTTTGAAAGGCATTTTCACTTTCTCAACTAACATACACATGAGTGTGTAATCATTCCCATATGATAATCAGTTAAGGGAGTCTGAATTTTTCCAGCAATTCTCCTCAAGAAATTTCAAAGCCTAACTCCCTTTGAGGTTGAACTATGGCTTCAATTTATAGAAAAAGAGAAGAGGTTGCAGCTCCAAATAAGAGGGGATAGAATCCTCTTTCAAAGGGATTTAGTTCCACATACCAAGGGGTAGGCTCCTTCAATGGAGGGATGAATGTACATGAAAGGAGCAAACTTTCCACCGAATAATTGCTTCCAGAAGCTTCCAGATTCAACCAGCTGGGCTTCCAAATTTTACTTCAGCCTTCACTTTACCTTTTACAGGAATCCACACCTTTAATGAAGAAAAAGTGTGGCTAGTTCTGCATGTTCTATAACAAACAGATGCAACACCGCATGTAATACTAAGAGAAAGTGAGGTACAAGTATTTTTATGACTTTTATAAGCTTTTATCTTAATTTCAAGGCTTGGTTTTAGGAACTTGATGTTTGTAGACTTCTAAGGGAGTATTGTATGAGTAATGATGAACCCATACAGACAGTAAAATGTCATGGTGACAATTTTTAGTGTAACAGATTACCCCCTAAAGTACGAAGTCTGAGACCATTTGAAGAGTGATGTGCTTTATCATTTAGAGGATTAGCTTATGGACACCCCAGTCAGGAATCCTGTAAAAACGTTCAATGTAAAACATATATATATATATATATATATATATATATATCATTGTTGAGGTAGGAATTCACATACTCAGATCAAACACTAACTAAAACTTGTTCTGATGTAGAAATGATTTTAATATCACATCAATAATGTAGACACAGTATGACATCAGTATCCCCAGTGGAGTCGCCATTTTGTTAGGTGGATAAATCATTCTTGCGGACAAGACAGATCTCCCTAGTATCCTACGGATAACTAGCAAAAAACAGACAAATGTAAAATCCTTTCTCTATATTATATTTGATCTATAATTATCTATAATGAAGGATTTAGGACTTACCTGTAGTCCAGCATTGATCGTAGTCTTCTTTCCTGTCGCTTTGAATACGTTTCCTTTCAAGATCTACAATCAAAAACATGAAAGAATCAGAAGCACCTGCATAATAAAGACTAATTCATAAACCATAAATCTATCTTGATGATCAAGGAATTCAAGAAATAATCCATTTAAATAAACAACTCATTGAGAAAATAGGATCCTTCGTATTATCTTTAATGAAAAAAGGAGCCTTACAACCGTGTCCGCCTTGATGTTGTACAGGTCCTTCCGGGGTTCGGAACAAGTGTTTCCTCTACTTTGACAAGCCTTTGCACTCTCTCGACTAACATACACATGATTGTGTAATCATTCTCATATGATAATCAGTTAAGAGAGTCTGAGTTTTTCTAGCAATTCTCCTCAAAAAATCTCAAAGCCTAAATCCCTTTCAGGCTGAACGATGGCCTTAATATATAGCAAAAGAGAAGAGGTTGTAGCTCCAAATAAGACGGGATAGAATCCTCTTTCAAAGGGATTTAGTTCCACATACCTAGGGGTAGGCTCCTTTAATGGAGGGATGAATGTACATGAAAGGAGCAAACTTTCCAGCGAATAATTGCTTCCAGAAGCTTCCATATTCAACCAGCTGGGCTTCCAAATTTTACTTTCATCTTCACTTTACCTTTTATAGGAATCCACACCTTTAATGAAGAAAAAGTGCGGCCGGTTCCGCATGTTCTAGAACAAATAGATGCGGTACCGCAGGTAAAACTAAGAGAAAGTGAGGTACAAGTATTTTTATGACTTTTATAAGCTTTTCTCTTAATTTCAAGGCTTGGTTTTAGGAACTTGATGTTTGTATACTTTTAAGGGAGTATTGTATGAGTAATTATGAACCCATATAGACAGTAAAACGTCATGGTGACAATTTTTAGTGTAACAGATCTTCAATACATCATTCTATCATAAACTCTATCTTGCACTTGATGATCCCAAATTCTAGGTCTAAGTCCAAAAACCAAGTCCAAGAAGACCTCCACTAGGTCACCTAGGGTTTTCACAAAGTCATAGGGTGGATTTGGTGCCCTACAAATTTTTTTGTTCATGTATGAAGAAACTACATTCAAAGGAGAAAAGGATAGGTGATCTTGTCCAAACTAATCAGAAAGGTTATTCAAGGAAGGTTTTTGGCCTAAAAAGCATGAATCTTGCAAAGGGACAGCTGCCCTTTGCTCACATTTATGCAAGAGGATCAAATGGCCATCAGGCTAGCAATAGGTAAGGTAAAGAGAAATATCATCATAAGAAGACCATTCATAGCAAGAAGAAAGCAACAAGCATATGTTTGATGAAAGTCAGGGTTCATGACTGTTTTTGACGAAGCAGGAATCAGTACTAAGGTTACAAGGGAAAATTTTACCTCAAACTTCATCAAGGGCACTTTGAAGACTTTTAGAAATGATGAATGATTTTTAGAAGTTTCAGAGAAATTTGAAGACAACACTGTTTACTTTTTCCTAAGTAGCCCTAAACCTAATAGTTTGGGAAAGTTGACAAAATTGGTCAAAAAGTGATAACAAAACCTCCTTCATAACAGCAGAGGGTTTTAGAGGGTTTCAAGTTTCCCTATAAGATTTGGTAAAGAGGCATTGACTCCACATCATCAAGGGTTGAAATCAGAAAGCTCAGGCAATACTCAGAGCCAAGGAGCATAGCCCAGATTCCCCTCCAACCTTTTATATGGTTTCGTATTTATCAAAGGGATCAAAAGAAGCAAACATGAAAACCAATGCTCCACTACACCATAGGAAGAATGATGATGAAGGGTATCAGCAAAAGAGACATAAATATCATTTCAAGGCTTGTCTTCTCAAAGAAAGAACACAAACATATTCAAAGAAGTCAAGGAGGCAAGCATGAGGGAATAAATTGCCAAACGAGGCAAATATGGCAAACATGGGTCATTACTGATAAAATGAGCTATCCAAAGTTCAAGAGAGACAGTGATCAAAGGAAGAAAATGTGTAGGCACCTGCAAGAACAGAAGTGGCTAGTAAAAGCACAAAAAATGGTTTAGAAACCTCACCTGCCTCACCGACATGCATCATTTGCAAACTAGGAACATACATATAGCTGGTTTGAGAGAAGAAAGGCTTCCAAAATGGTTTCTTTATCAAGGTATATTCTGCAAAAGATAGGTTAGCCATAAAATGACATTTCTGCAGGACTCTCAAGATAAACTATGTACAGGAAAATTGATAAAGATAAGCAGACCAAATGTCTTTCACAATGATGGCCACATGGAGACTAAAAGGACTATTGATGCTTAATATTAGGGTTTTCATATTAAGATGTTGTTTCACTGTTTTAAAGAGGAAATTTGACAGAATTATCTGTCAAATAAAATATGTCTAAAATAGAAAAAATCTAATGTTTGCAAGTGATAAGCATCATAAAGAGGTTCATTGTTCAAATTGGTTTGAAGGCACTTGTTTAAAAATTGGTTGAAGGGTTTTTATGAGCACAAGAGAGACACCAAGCTACTCCTGTAAAAGAAAAAGCCATTTTTATATCAAACTGACACCTACAAGACTAAAAAGCCAAAAAATCACAGTGAGAGAAATAAAGAGGGAAATAAACCTTATGAAGAGGGTTTTGGCATCAAATCATTTTAAAGAAAGACTATAAAGCCTCCTTGGCCTCTTTTACATCTCATTGTCATATCAAAAAGGTTTTTATGCAAGTTGGTGAAAATTTGCAGGCGCTGCACACCGAGGTCGGCACTATGCACCTGGCCCTCGGTGCTACACAAAGATGAGGTGGCTGTAGTGTTATTTAAAACTACTTTGCGCATCGGGAGCCCGACACTGTGCATTGGGAGCCCAGCGCTATGCACCTAGGCGAGCGCTACGCACAGGCACAGGGGAAGCCCGACAGCCCACCAAACTGACCCAGCGTTGCACTCCAACAAGCCCGACTAGCCCATCTCCGGCCTGAGTCGACCCAGCGCTGCGCTCTGATGGGCCCGACTGGCCCTTCTCTGACCCGGAGTTGCTAGGCTGACCCAACCTGAACGTGCAGTCAGGCATGTGCTGAACATAGACAAATTTTGCCCATATTTTCTCCAAAAGGGTTCAAAATTTATATTTTTGCCTCCAAATCTCCCACAGTCAAAGGAACAAGGTTGGTGGATCTTTCCCCTCACTTTCCAAGTGTTTTTCTCATAATCAAGAAAGGCATTTTTGGCCTAATATAACCAAACCTTAGTCTCAATAAAAAACCAATTTTTTGACCTCTTAGGTTAGGGTTTTCAAAGAGAAGGGTTATATATATATATATAGAAATACACTCAGTGACAGTAGACCAACCTCTAAAATGTTGAACACACTCCTTGGAAGCTTCATCTTAGCCCTCATTTGCACAAGTTTGTCCTCACATCACGCATTGCCATCCTTTGACCAAAAGGCCCTCAAACAAGTTTAAAAAGCCTTATGTGCTAAAGAACCAATCACCATGTCTGAAGAAGAGATTCATACCAACAGTGATGAAATTCAAAGGCCTACCAAACCTAAGCACAAAGGAGGAAGGGTTAATAGGTTTGAACTCTTGGACACCATACAAATTACCTCTGCTCCAATGATACTTACCTGTTTTCAAGATGTTGGGTGTTATCAATTTTTTGAGAAGGTTAAGCAAGTCCAAATCCATTCAGATTTTACTAGGTTGTTCATCCTCAGTTTGCAAAATCACCAAGTCAACCTAGCAGGAGTAAACTTTGAACTCTCATATGAATCCATTGCTAAAGCCACAGGAATTCCAGATATTGGTGAGAGATGGTTTAAACAAAATAAGTTGGACTTGAGTTATTATGAGCCTTACCTCAAACCTAGCTGTCAACAAGGTTGTCTTCCCCTTCTCCCACCTGCTAGAGAGGTATGCCTTGCTAATGAAGAAAATTATTGAGTACTGAACCTATGAGGGGAGGTACTCTAGGGTTTAATCTTATCACATAAGGCTTTTGATGGACTTCACCAGGGTTAAGTTACTGAACCTACCATACTACCTATATCAGACCATTGACAAAATGGCTTCAGTGGTCAAAAAGAGGAGTTATGCCCACTAAATGCAGAGCCTTTTTCACCACTCTTTGGTCAAGATGATTGTTTTACACCAGCTGGAAGAGCAAGGAATCCCTTTGGAGTTTTTTATCTCTCATGATGTGTTTGCCAATCCCCAAGCCTTCATTCTACAAAATTTGCCTTCCACTCCACATCCACCTACCTCGACTCCTCCTTCATCTCCACATATGCCATCTCCACAAAACAATTCACCTCCTATCCATTCTCCTAATGCATCAAGTGAAGGAGCTGACAGTAGCCCTAATGAGGAGAAAACAAATGACAATGAGGAAGATGAGGTAGATGATGAAAATAAAGAAGAGGAAAACAGTACTAAAGAAACAAACAATAGTGAGGAAGAGGCAGAATCCATTGAGGAAGACCAAGAGGATGATGACAACATGGAAAAGAGTGAAGAAGATGAGACAAGTGTAGAAAATAGTGATACAAATATATATCTTGATCAAGAAGATGATGATGAAAGTTAAGAAATCAATGGGGCAGAAAAAGAGCCTAATAATGAAGAAATTGATGATGACATAAAGGAAGAGGATGAACATAGCAGTCCTAAAGGGAAAGATAGTGACGGAGAGGAACAAAACAGTGACAGTGATGACACTCATAAAACAATGTCAAATGTAGAAGAGAGTGTTGATGATAAGAAAGATGACAGCTAAGGGGATTTTGAAAATAACAATGTAGATCACAGTCAACAGGAGGGTATACAAGACAGCCAAGAGGATGATGGTTTTGAGCATGACAGTGACCCCAATCATAGTGAAAAAAGTGTTGAAATAGAGTTTTAAAATCAAGGCATTGACCAATACAGTGATACAAATGAGACAGTCAATCACAAGCAAGGAAATAGTCATGACTATCATGACACTAATCAGACTCCAAAAGACCAAAAAATCCAAATTGATAGTGCAGAAAGTGGCAGGGAGGAAGACCTCAGTGAAGGACAGAGCCAAGATGAGGCAAGTGAGGAGGATAGTGGTCAGTTTGAGAGCCAAGATGTCAGTGAAGAAAATAGTAAGGAAAGTAAGGATGTTAATGAGGTTGAAGGTCAAGAAATCAGTGACCCAATGGAGCATGAATTCACTCATGAAATCCATGACAAAGATGAAAAGGCTTGTGACTTTATCAAAGATCAAGGCACCCTCATCACTCCTCTCACATGCACCTACCATAGAGGCAAAAGAGATGTGTTTGCTGCCTCAAAAAGGTAAAGGGCCATCTCTCCTCCAACTAAAAAGAAAAAATACAAAGGCAAGGAAAAGATGGACAAAGGTGAGCAACAGGTCAAGGTAAGGAGAAGCAAAAGGATCAAGAGGACTTCTCAAGGGCCTCAATTCATTTATTTAGACAGTGACACTGAAGACAAGGAGATGAACACAAAATTGCTTCTCTTGGAGAAAGATGCTCAACTTCAAGAGTGGGAAAGAGACTTTGATATGGCACAACGTGTCATCCACTATTACAAAGAGGAGCATAAGCATTTAAAAGAGGTGAAGAAAAGCCTTTCCCTACAGAAGAAAATGACAAAGCATTATGCAAGGAAGAACATGCTTGCATGTGACAAACTGAGGAAGGCCCTCATAGAGCTTGAAGACCTAAAAAGATCCAACGTATAGGAAAACCTTGGAATTTTTGTTGAGGCTTCTCAACAGGTGTCCAAGACCTCTTGAGGGACCTCTCCACAAATTTTGAGGCAAATTGGAAATTTTTTTGTTTTTTCCAAATTTTGACCCCTCGGAGCGCAGCACCCTAGGAAATATGCACTAAATTGATGCATCCTCAGCTCTCAAAAATTACATTTTTGGATTTCTCACATCATCAACAGTCTACTCACCAATTTTCAGATCATTTGGAGCATTTTTCCCCCTCAAAAGGTCAACAAACATCAAAACTTTCACCTTTCTGCCTCATTTTCAGACCAGGCGCTGCGCACAAAACAACATTGGGAGATTTGATCTTTGGACAGGAAACTGGTATCCACTCATCACAACTCAAGTATTTCTGGATATTAGACTCATCAGGCTTTCCAACGAGCCATCACAGAGCCAAATCCGGTGTCGGGAAGGGGTCCAAAACTCATCTGCAATAAACCATATTTTCTGCTGAAGTGGCACTACGCACAGAGGCTGCCTAGTGTGTTTTGGACCAAAATTCAACAAAATACACTCATTTATTGCAAATATATATTTTTGAGTTTTTTGAGGCAAATTAAGCTAGAATTAGGTGGAAATAGTTATTTTAGCATTTATTTCTTGGGATATTATGTGCCTTGGGCCTTGCATGGTCTCTTGGCCATAAATGATATTTATGACTATCTTTGACATTTCCCTACCACATTTAGGGTTTTAGTCCTCATTTTCTCCATAAATAGAGCATGAGGCCCCTATTTATTTTGTTGGAATTTGATGAGCTTGAAGAGAAATATACATGGTTTCATGAGCTTGGAGAAGAATTTGGTTTTGTGAAGTGGATGAATGGCTTGCTTGACTTGATAATGGAGAAGCTTGTTTGCAGGATTCCATAGCTTGGTGTGTTAAGTCCCTATATTAATAGTATAGCCCCTTATTATGTTAGTGTAGCCCCCCTTATTTTTATTATTGTACCCCTGTAACCCCCATATTGTTATTATTGTGCCCTTACATTATTATTGTTAGGTCGGCTAGGATTACATTGTGGCCCCACTAGGATTATATTATGGCCCCATGGACTCCTATATATAGAAGGAGGTTTTGTTCATTTGCATCATCCAAGAATTGTTCATTTATGTAATGTATTGGAGGTTTCCCCCTTGAAGTGGCTTATTTCTAAGGCGTTGATATCTCTTTTCTTCTATTTTTGGAGCTGGTTACACAACATTTGGTATCAGAGCTTTGGATTCTAGGGTTTCGCTGCTCCAAACAGGTCATCGTGGAATTTTCGCTATAACTTTTTTCTACGTTTTGTTTGTACTCTTTAGGTGCGGTTGGAAACCTTATGGAAGATTGTCTTTAAAATTTCATACCAGTTCTTTAAATATTTATATATCATCTGTAAAGCTGTGGTCTTTTTCAAGCCCTAAACAAAGCCATCGTGAATTTTTATAATGTTTTTTTTTTTTTCTACGAAGGTTCAGACCCCACAACATGGGGTTAAGTTGAAAGCTCAGAGGAAATTTTCGAAAATTTCGTAGCTTGCTCCGCAATATTTTTGGAGATATGATCCGTGAAGGTAGTGCTTTTTCAGGCTCGAATTTCATCTCAAGGAAGAGGTGATTGTGGGAAAAGTTCAACAAATCTCTTCTCACAAAGGATTTGAGTTATGAAAAAGTGGTCGCAAGTACACGCACTTTAGTTTTCTTGGCTATCAATTTCGTAGACAAATGACGAAACAAATACGGGCAAGTCCCATGTTGTTTCATCGAACTGCACTCAAAATTAGGTCATTGTGGGAGATTGGACACAACTTTGTCTTGGGGAATCCAAATTAGATCAGACCTGTGGCATTTGAAAGAAGCTTCAGAGGGCTACTACAGGGCTGAATTTTAGATATTTAAGATTTTCAATTACAGAGATAATTCAATTTCAATATCAAGCTCCTCAAAGCAAGTAAAAGGTATCAATATTAGATTCTAAAATGCCTCCTAAAAACAATTCAACACCCATTAATCCCTCAGAAATATATACTATGATGCATGAAGTGGAAGAATTGCAGTATGAGATATCAAAATTACGGTACCAAGTGCAACAAATTTCGATCTTACGAAGAGCAACCGAAGCTGACATAGATGGTTTAAAAGAAGAAATGGAGGCTAAGTTGGACGGTTTGAAGGATAAAATAATAGCTAATATGGATGATAAATTAGTGGAAGATGACATCGAGCATCAACAACAAGTTCTCCAACTCTCAAAGGATAAACTCAAATTTAAAAGGGCATCCAATGAAACAACAGGAATATCAACATCACATCGAAAGAAGTTCTGAAGCAGTCACAAAAACAAGAACTCGACAAGTACGATCAATTTCAGAGTATCTCAGCAAGTGGAAGAACTTTCCTGTAGAATATTCCACATGGGAAGATGAGAATTTTATACAGAAGCATCAAGAAATAATCAAGCGTTGAGGACAACACTTGTTTGAAGGAGAGGGGCATGTTAAGTCCCTATATTAATAGTGTAGCCTCTTATTATGTTAGTGTAGCCCCCCTTATTGTTATTATTGTACCCATATAACCCCCATATTGTTATTATTGTGCCCTTACATTATTATTGTTAGGTCGGCTAGGATTACATTGTGGCCCCACTAGGATTATATTGTGACCCCATGGACTCCTATATATAGAAGGAAGTTTTGTTCATTTGTATCATCCAAGAATTGTTCATTCATGTAATGTATTGGAGGTTGCCCCCTCGAAGTGGCTTATTTCTAAGGCGTTGATATCTCTTTTCTTCTCTTTTTGGAGTTGGTTACACAACATGGTGAATGGTGATGTCTTCATAGTTTGTCTATTGTTTTCTTTGTTATCATTATGTTTCATGTTTCTTAGCTGCTATTAAATAGAAAATTATAGGTTGAAACATGTTCTTTGAGGCACCTCAGTCCTCCTATTTGTTATAGCCTTTATGTTTTCTCTTTTGGCCATCTTAAGGAATTATTTACTGCTCCTTAGGTCCACCAAAAAAATGTCTTTTGTTTCATGTATGGTTAGTATGCTAGCTTACAAGTAAGATTCATGGTATGCCCTACTTATTTGAAGTTTTCAAAACCCTATCTTGAAGCCTTTCTGTGAAATATGATTGTTAGGTTAAGTCAAAGAGGTTTCGTTCGATCTTTCCCTTTGTCCATGCTTGCAAACTTATTTCAGAGTTCCCAATAACTTGATATATGTTTTTTAGGATTTCCCTCTCCAAAAATTGATTTTTTTGTATTATGTTATGTGTTTTCCCAAAATCTGAAGGTGATTTTCTAAAGTTAGAAGCTCTTATGCTCTCTATATATCACTGGAATGTTTCTCTTGGATGTTTATTAGTTTAGATTATGGTTTATTGAGATTAATGGTTTTCCCTACCTCATGGATTGTAGCTTTTAAACTATATATGTTTAATACCTCTTAGTCTTTCCCAAACTTAATGTTCACTACACATCATACATCACTTTAAGGATCCATTGACCTTGCTAAATCGGCCTTGCAACACACACTGTTTCATCATTTAGACACCCTTGAGTTTCACTTGACTCCATAGCCCAATGGCTTTGACATACTCTCACTCCCCCTATTTCATTTGACCATATTTCCCAACCAAAACAATCAACAAACCCTACTCCTAATAACTAGCCTAAAATCAAAACCCTAGAGCAAAAAGAACACATCCTTTGCAACCAATAGAGAGATCCCTCTTTGAGTCCAGGAAGGCTAGGTCCTTGGACTCCAAAGCTTGGTTCCATGTTACCCTATCATTTTTTTTGCCAATCTGCCAAATCATGGGACCCTAACATTCTGGTAATCATGGTGGGACCTTCTGAGTATATATTTGCTTACCAAACTCCTATAGACTCCTTTGAACCTTCTATTGAGCTTAGAAAATTAACTGATACTATTTGGTGGCTCATCTGCTACCTCATCACCACACTAATATAATGATGATCATGATGGACCTTCTGAGTTAGTGACAGACTAAGTAACCCTTAGGACTTCAGATACCCTCATTAAAATCGTTAATAAGCACACACTATCAGCGAAAGAGTAGACTCTATCTTTTTAACCATCCTATCAAAATGATGACTCAGTTATAGGACACTCTCACAAAATTTAAGAGACTCAAAAAACCCAAAAAATACCTTAGATTGGTTTTTTATTAATTATTGGTGGTGGACCATAATACATTTTACCTTCCAAAAGATAAAAATTTCCACCTAGCGACTCCATTAGCCTCCAGAAGGCCTATTACTTCATTAGCACTCATTTGGCTTCCTAGATTTGTTTCACATCAACCCTAAGAATCTTATGAACCCATTCATATACTGTAATAAGTACCAAGAATTAAGAGAGGTCAGCCTTAAGAAACAGTGCTAAAACTTTCAGCCTCCATGAATTTTGAAATTTGAAATCTGGCTTCACATAGGATCAGTACTAGATCTCATCCAGACCCAAACCCTCCCAACATAGTTGATGATCCAGAGAAGATTTTGTGGCAAACTTCTAGATCTGGAAACTCAACCACTATTAGGACCATCCATAGAACAAGCTCTATACCTGAAAATCTCACAGCTTTGCAAGATCCCTAGTTTGACTTGCACCATACCAGGAACCTCTTCAGAAACAGGTCTCAAACTGATATTGACCAAACTGACCTTGAACCTTTAGATTTGCACTAGAGTTTGAGCAAATAAGCCTCTCCTTCCACACCACTTGACTTTCAGCTTCTCCATCACTTCAAATCTTTCCATACCAAGTCTACTCAAAATCAGTTTGTCGGTCTAAGTACTTCCACCACACCCATCCATACAACCATTGTGCAAACCACTACACTTCATCCTACACCCCCTTTCACAAACCCACCTCTTGTAAATCCTCAAGCTCCCATCATGGCAGCCTAGTATGCACCTTTGGTCTTACCAAGAGCCCTAATAACTTTACCCAATGACTATCAATCTAAGATCCCTCATTTCACTAGGGTTGAATCCATCACTGCTCAACATCATGTATATAGAATCAATGATTCTTTTGATTACATGGAGATAGAGGAATAAACCATTAAGATGATAATATTTGCACAAAGCCTAGGAGGAGAGGCCAAAAAATGGTTCAAAGCATTAACTCCTAATTCAATACATGACCTCCCTTCCCTCTACCAAAATTTTATAAACAAATGGGAAGTCAAGAAAAACCCCCTCCAAATCCTGTCTGAATACAACAACCTTAAAAGGAATGTAGCAGAAAGTGTGAAAGACTATTTCACCATGTTTAACAGTCTGTATAACGCTCTCCCACCTCACATGAAACCCCCACAAGGCCTAGCACTAGTGAAATTTCCTAAAGGTTTTGACCCAGACATGAATTTCCAATTAAGAGAAAGAGACCCTGAAACCTTAGAAGAAATGCAAAAAGCAACAATTAGTGCAGAGGTAAACTTAATTGAAAAAAGAGCTAGGATGAAATCAGAGAAGAGAGTAACCTATAAGGATGAAACTATGCCTTCAACCTCCTCCTCTGATTCTAAATTAGACAGCCTAATGAGGACTGTGAAGAGAATGATAGAGAAGATAAACTTAAATGAGAGGGCACCTCCTAGGGACAACCAAGTCAACTCCCAAAACTGAAATAGAACTCAAAACTTCAGAAGAGATACTCCTCAAATCAAACAAAGGGAAAATTACCAACAAATCATACCTCCCTTTCAAAAAAACTGTGTAGATGAGGAAGAAGGATAAATTATAGAATCTGAGGAAAACCACATAAATCTAATAGGTTATGATAATGAAGAAGATGTTTTTCTCACCAAAGAGGAACAAAGCTTCTTTTCCTCAGATCAAACTGACACAAACTATGAGGATTATGAAGACTACCACTTGGGATTCGAAAATTCCATTATGGAAATCCATAAGCAGTATGATCTTAGGAGAAAAAAGCACCTGGATTCAACCAAGAAAGACCAAATAGATGCTGCTGTTCAGAAAGTACCTGAAAAAACCTCCAAGAAAACAACAGAGAATGTCAACACTATGGTTAAGAAAGCTGAATAAAACAAAGGAAAAATCAGCCAGCCAAATAATGACCTTAGCTGTCCTAGTACCTCCACCATCTACCCTGAGAAGACCATTTTGTCTAAAACTCCAAATAAAGATAAACAAATCAAGAATGTAGAAAATATCATGGTTGATAAAGCTGATGTTAATATTTCCAAAACATTAGTGCCTTTCAGTTTTGAGGGAGAGATTTCCAAAATCAAGATAAATATGTCCCTCATTGAACCAGTTACTCAACCCATATATAGATCTCAGATGTTGAAGGTACTAAACATAGGAAATGATGCTGACACTTTACACTTGGCTGATGATGCACCTGAGTTGTTGTTTGGACCCAAAATAGAAGGAAAGTATCAGGAAGGAGCCATTCCCCCTTTCTATATCAGCCTAAACATACATGAAACAATCTTACATAATGCCATGCTAGATTCTGGTGCCTCTCAAAATCTCATGCCCAAAGTTGTGATGGAGAGATTAGGCTTAGAAATAACTAAAACTTACAAAGACCTGTACTCCTTCGATTCCAGTAGGGTCAAATGTTTGGGCTTCATAAAAGACCTTTGTGTTAACCTGGCACAAGTGCCTGCAAAGAATCTAGTCATGGACATAGTAGTGGCAGATATTTCTCCCAAGTATGGCATGCTCTTATCCAAACCTTGGGGAGCCAAGCTTCAGGGGAACCTTCAACTTGATATGTCCTATGCAACCATCCCTATTTTCAACCAGACAAGAATATTATATCGAGAATCTCATATGAAATATATGGTTAGCAGTCAGGACATACCAGACAACACTCCTCTCTATTCTATTCACTCAGATCTTGATTCTTTCATTCTATATAATGAGGAAGATAATGTTGAGCAGGTATATGAAGTTAAAACACATCAATACACACTACAATAGTCAAATCAGTCTTTACATAGAGAACTCAGTATTCATACCTTTAGCAATTTTTAACAAACACATCATGACAAAATCAAACTTGACTCTCTACAGACTAACAATAAAACCTTAGAACCAATGCTCAGTTTGACATATAGATCAGGTTGTTGAAAGGGAGAACAAACATCAGAAACCCAACCCTTCCTTTTTACCTATTCAAAATTGCTAAGATGCCCTCATAGAACAAAAGTCGTAGGTGATCCTAAACAAAGAAATATTATGTTCTTACCTTATCTAGGCACCTCATTATCAGAGAGTCTTGTTCCTCCTAAAAATTTGTTGACCCTCACTGATGTGGCCATGAATCCTAAAGGGATGTCTGTTGAAACTGATATAGAAGGATACAATTAGGCAGTCTAAGAAGACCCAAGGTGATTAACTTATCCAAAACCTTTCCATTACACACAAAAATCAAATACTTGAGGTTATGCAAGAAATTTCAGGATGCTCTTGTTTATAGAAGTAAAAGCTCAAAACCTATTGACATGGAAATTGTTCCAAAGATACCTCCTTCCAAGAAGAACTATGAAGCCTTTGGACAAATACTGTTACTAACTAAGAAAACCAAAGGATGCAGACCGTGTATGGAATTTAGACACTTAGGCAAACCCTCCATGGAATACAAAGACCCTTTTCCCAAAATAAGTTATCCAAAAATAGAAATTTCTAACAAGGTGACTTTGATTGGTAGTGTTTCAAGTTCTCATGAGATGATACCACTTCAAATCAATCAACACAAAGACATTTTCAAAGTTCCTTGGGATGACTACACGCTTGACCAAATTTTTCCTGGAATAAGGGAAGTTAAAGACTCCTCCCAAGAGGCCATAGCTCACATTACCAAATTTTTCACTATGGTTTACATTGATGACTTTGTCATTAGTTTGGGAGTTGATGAGGATGGCCTTTTTCACCTAGACAGTTTCTTTCACAGAAACAAGGTTTGGGAACAAAACTCAAAGAAGGGGTGTAAAGGAGAACTTAGCATGTTTGAAAATCCTTGGCAGAAATCTTGCACCATGCACTCAAAAATAGATAGTCATGTTCCTTATCTGCAAGAACTGAATGAAAAAGGGTTGGTGATGATCCTGGGGAAGACCGGGTAATCAAATACCATAACCATTTAGAGTCTTAGTTATAACTTCTCATTCATTGTACATATCACTGTTTGATGAAAGATATGGAGAGAAATCACAAAAAATACAAAAAATAAAAATGGAAAAGAGGGCAAATTTGAAAAGAGATAGAGCCCCATACCCAAAAAATAGAATTACTGAAAGTGCGTAAGTCTAAATGCCACTACTAGTGCTTAAAGGAGTCTTGTTTCAATCATCTAACCTAATCATGGCAGAAGCATCTTTTAAATTTATTTTTCGATAAGTTAGTAAAAGATAATGGGTCAAATTGTTCAAGCTTGACTTGTCAAAGGATAGATTAGGTAGAAAGATACTGGTTCCACATGCCTAAAACAGAACCAAAGAGAAAAATAGGGATGAGTAGCAAACAATGTATCCTAGCCCTGATTTTTCTAAAGTCTTATTTTGTACAAAAATAACATTTTTGTGCAGCTTTTTTTTATGCCACAAACCCATGGTAAATCAGATTGTCTAATCTTGATTTAGCCATGTTTTCAATTTCATGTTTGTAGCCTAGTGAATAAATCCTTTCAAACAGTTTAACCTTGACATTTGAATAGTATAGGTAGAGAATCAAAGGATTTCATTAGCCTAATATGAGCTCCAGGAAGACATAAGGTAGAAGTAGATAGTTTATTTTTCTTTCAAAAATAAAAAAATGTGTCAAGGTTGCTAATCCAAATGCACCTAAAGAAGAAAAAATGCTAGGCAAGTAGGTTGAGTAGGTAGAGATGGATTTAAGCTAATCATGTATTTTAGATTATTGAGATCATAAGCTTTGAGCAAGCATCAGCAAGAGAAAGAGGTAAAAATCTACCCAATGGATAAGGCAGTGATCTCCATAGATCCATAATTATAAAGTTCTGGACACCTCTTGAAAAGGAGTTGTCCTCCCCAAGTGGAGCCACTGTTAGTCATGATTAATTTTTTCCCACATAGATGACTAAATGTTTTCCCTAGACTTTTAGAAACAAAGTTCTTGAACAATGTGAGTTCTAGAAATCGCACTGTCTTCATCATCCTTAAAAATATTTTTTCACTATTCATCCTTCCATCATGTCTAGCATTGTTTACCAGTCCCAGAAAACCCATTAGTGGCTTATGTCACTATTCCTGTCTATATGCTTTCACCTTTGACCCAAATCCTCTGTCTTGTTTTGCCTAAAACCCCCCCCACTACTACTTAAACCCACCAATCAAACAACCTTGTTGTGTCTCCCAAAGTACGCTCAAACACTAATAGTCTCAAACTATGTTTGTAGACTCTTTAGATAAATCAAGTACATTGAATTTTGAATATTCAATACATCTGTCTATCATAAACACTATCTTGCACTTGATGATCCCAAATTATAGGTCTCAGTCCAAAAACCAAGTCCAAGAAGACCTCCACTAGGTCACCTAGGGTTTTCACAAAGTCATAGGGTGGATTTGGTGCCCTACAAACTCTGTTGTTCCTGTATGAAGAAACTACATTCAAAGGAGAAAAGGACAGGTTATCTTGTCCAAACTGATCAGAAAGGTTATGCAAGGAAGGTTTTTGGCCTAAAAAGCATGAATCTTGCAAAGGGACAGTTGCCCTTTGCTCACATTTATGCAAGAGGATCAAATGGCCATCAGGCTAGCAATAGGTAAGGTAAAGAGAAAGATCATCATAAGAAGACCATTCATAGCAAGAAGAAAGCAACAAGCACATGTTTGATGAAAGTCAAGGTTTATGACTGTTTTTTACCAAGCAAGAATGAGTACTAGGGTTACAAGGGCAAATTTTACCTCAAACTTCATCAAGGGCACTTTGAAGACTTTTAGAAATGATGAATGAGTTTGAGAAGTTTCAGAGAACTTAGAATACAACACTGTTTACTTTTTCCTAAGCAGCCCTAATACCTAACAGTTTGGGAAAGTTGACAAAACTGGTCAAACAGTGATAACAGAACCTTCTTCATAACAGCAAAGGGTTTCAGAGGGTTTCAAGTTGCCCTCTAAGATTTGGTAAAGAGGCATTGACTCCACATCATCAAGGGTTGAAATCAGAAAGCTAAAGGGATCAAAAGAAGAAAACATGAAAACCATTGCTCCACTACACCAGAGGAAGAATGATGATGAAGGGTATCAACAAAAGAGATAGAAATATCAGTTCAAGGCTCGTCTTCTCAAATAAAGGACACAAACATATGCAAATAAGTCAAGGAGGCAGGCATGAGGGAAGAAATTGCCAAGCGAGGAAACTATGGCAAACATGGGTCATTACTGATAAAATGAGTTGTCCAAAGCTCAAGAGAGACAATGATCAAAGGGAGAAAATGTGTAGGCACTTGCAAGAACAAAAGTGGCCAGTAAAAGCACAAAAAATGGTTTATAAACCTCACCTCTTTCAATAACACGCATCATTTGCAAACTAGGAACAAACATATAGCTGGTTTGAGAGCAGCAAGGCTTCCAAAATGGTTTCTTTATCAAGGTTTATTCTGCAAAATATAGGTTAGCCATAAAATGACATTTCAACAGGATTGTCAAGATAAACTACCTACAGGAAAATTGATAAAGATAAGCAGACCAAATGTCTTTCACAATGATGGCCCACATGGATACTAAAAGGACTACTGATGCTTAATATTAGGGTTTTCATATTGAGATGTTGTTTCACTGTTTTAAAGAGGAAATCTGACAGAATTATCAGTCAAAGAAGATATGTCTAAAATCAAAAAAATCTGATGTTTGCAAGTGATAAACATCATAAAGAGGTTCATTGTTCAAAATGGTTTGAAGGAACTTGTTTAAAAATTGGTTGAAGGGTTTTTATGAGCACAAGAGAGACATTAAGCTACTCCTGCAAGAGAAAAATCCATTTTTATATCAAACTAACACCTACAGGACTAAAAAGCCAAAAAAGCATAGTGAGAGAAATAAAGAGGGAAATAAACCTTATAAAAAGGGTTTTGGCATCAAATAATTTTCAAGAAAGACTATAAAGCCTCCTTGGCCTCTTTTACATCTCCTTGTCATATCAAAAAGGAGAAGAAGCTGTTGAGAGCGATTTTGGAGGGTTTTTGTGCAAGTTGGTGAAAATTTGCAAGCGCTGTGTACCGAGGCCAGCGCTACGCACTTGGCCCTCGGTGTTGTGCATAGACGAGGTGGCCACATTGTTATATAACATTGCGTTGCACATCCGGAGGCGGGCGCTACGCACATGCATAGAGGAAGCCCAACTGCCCACCAAACAGACCTGGCGCTGCATTCTGACACTCTTGACTGGCCCATCTCTGGCCCAGTTTGACCCAACACTGCGCTCCAATGAGCCTGACTGCCCCTACTTCGACCCAGCACTGCGCTCCAACAAGTCGACTCGACCTGAATGTGCAGTCGGGCAGGCATTGCAAACAGACAAAGTTTGCCTAGATTTGCTCCAAAATGGTTCAAAATTTATATTTTTGCCTCCAAATCTCCCACAGTCAAAGCAACAAGGTTGGTGGCTCTTTCCCCTCACTTTCCAAGTGTTTTTCTCATAATCAAGAAAGGCATTTTTGGCCTAATATAACCAAACCCTAGTCTCAATAAAAAACCAATTTTTTGACCTCTTAGATTAGGGTTTGGAAAGAGAATGGTTATATATATATATAAATGCACTCAGTGACAACAAACCAACCTCTAAAAATTTGAACGCACTCCTTGGAAGCTTCATCTTAGCCTTCATTTGCACAAGTTTGTCCTCACACCACTCATTGCCATCCTTTGACCTAAAGGCCCTCAAACAAGTTTAAAAAGCCTTCTGTGCTAAAGAACCAGTCGCCATGTCTGAAGAAGAGATTCATACCAGCAGTGATGAAATTCAAAGGCCTACCAAACCTAAGCACAAAGGAGGAAGGGTTAATAGGTTTGGACCCTTGGACACCATTCAAATTACCTCCTCTCCAATGATACTTACCTATTTTCAAGATGTTGGGTGTTATCAATTTTGTGAGAAGGTTAAGCAAGTCCAAAGCCCTTCATATTTGACTAGGTTGTTCATCCTCAAAAATCACCAAGTCAACCTAGCAGGAGTAAACTTTGAACTCTCATCTGAATCCATTGCTAAAGCCACAGGAATTCCAGATATTGGTGAAATATGGTTTAAGCAAAATAAATTGGACTTGAGTTATTATGAGCATTACCTCAAACCTAGCTGTTAGCAAGGCTGTCTTCCCCTTCTCCCACCTGGTAGAGAGGTATGCTCTGCTAATGAAGAAAATTATCAAGTACTTCACCTGTGAGGGTAGGTACTCTAGGGTTTACTCTTATCACATAAGGCTTCTAATGCACTGCACCAAGTTTAAGTTACTGAACCTACCATACTACCTATATTGGAGCATTGACAAAATGGCTTCAATGGTCAAAAAGAGGAGTTATGCCCACCAAATGCAGAGCCTTTTTCACCACTCTTTGGTCAAGATGATTGTTTTACACTAGCTGCAAGAGCAAGGAATCCCTTGGGAGGTTTTTATCTCTCATGATGTGTTTGCCAATCCCCAAGCCTTCATTCTGCAAAATTTTCCTTCCACTTCACATCCACCTACCTCCACTCCTCCTTCATCTCCACATATGCCTTCTCCATAAAGAAATTCACCTCCTATCCCGTCTCCTAATGCATCAAGTGAAGGAGCTTACAGTAGCCCTAATGAGGAGCAAATAGATGACAATAAGGAAGATGAGGTGGAAACTGAGGTAGATGAAGAAAATAAAGAAGAGGACAACAGTACTAAAGAAACAAACAACATTGAGGAAGAGGAAGAATCCATTGAGGAAGACTAAGAGGATGATGAAAGCATGGAAAAAAGTGAAAAAGACGAGGCAAGGGAAGAAAAAAGTGATACAAATACATAGCTTAACCAAGAAGATGATGAGGAAAGTGAAGAAAGCAATGGGGTAGAAACAGAGCCTAATGATGAAGAAATTGATGATGACATAAAGGAAGAGGATGAACATAGCAGCCTTGAAGGGAAAGACAGTGATGAAGAGAGAAAAACAATGACAGTGATGACACTCATAAAACAATGTCAAATGCAGAAGAGAGTGTTGATGATGAGCAAGATGACAGCCAAGGGGATTTTGAAAATAACAATGAAGATCACAATCAGCAGGAGGGTATACAAGACAGCCAAGATTATGATATTTTTGAGCATGATAGTGAGCCCAATCACAGTCACAAAAGTGATGAAACAAAGTTTGAAAATCAAGGCATCGACCAAGACAATGATACAAATGAGACAGTCAGTGACAAGCAAGGAAATAGTCATGAAAGTCATGACAACTGTCATGAATGTCATGACACTAATCAGCCTCCAAATGACTAAGAAATCCAAAGTGATAGTGCAGAAAGTGGCAGGGAAGAAGACCTCAGTGAAGGACAGAGCCAAGATGAGGCAAGTGAGGAGGATAGCGGTCAGTTTGAGAGCCAATATGTCAGTGAAGAAAATAGTGAGGAAAGCAAGGATGTTAATGAGGTTGAAGGTCAAGAAATAAGTGACCCAATGGAGCATGAAGTCACTCATGAAAGCCATGACAAAGATGAAAAGGCTTGTGACTTTATCAAAGATCAAGACACCCTCATCACTCCTCTCACATTCACCTACACAGAGGAAAAAGAGATGTGTTTGCTGCCTCAAAAAGGAAAAGGGCCATCTCTCCTCCAGCTATCAAGAAAAAAGACAAAGGCAAGGAAAATATGGAAAAAGGTGAGAAACAGGTCAAGGTAAGGAGAAGCAAAATGATCAAGAGGACTTCTCAAGGGCCTCAATTCATTTATTTAGACAGTGACACTAAAGGAAAGGAGATGAACACAAAATTGCTTCTCTTGGAGAAATATGCTCAGCTTCAGGAGTGGGAAAGAGACTTTGAGATGGCACAATGTGTCATCCACTATTACAAAGAGGATCATAAGCATTTCAAAGAGGTGAAGAGAGGCCTTGCCCTATAGAGGAAAATGACAAATCATTATGCAAGGAAGAACATGATTTCATGTGCCAAACTGAGGAAGGCCCTCATAGATCTTGAAGACCTAAAATGAGCCAAAGTACAGGACAACCTTGGAATTTTGGCCGAGGCTTCTCAACAGGTGTCCAAGACCTCTTGAGGGACGTCTCCACAAATTTTGACCCCTCTGAGCGTAGCAACCTAGGCGATACGCACAAAATTGGTGCATCCTCAACTCTCAAATTTTGCATTATTGGATTTCTCACTTCACCAACAGTCTGGTCACCAATTTTCAGATCATTTGGAGCATTTTTACCCCCTTAAAAGGTCAAAAAAATCAACAATTTGACCTTTCTGCCTCATTTTCAGACCAGGCGCTGCACACAGAATAGTGTTCGGAGAATTAATTTTTGGACTGGAAAATTTCATCCACTTAGCACACCTCAAGAATTTATAGAAAGTAGACTCATCAGTCTTTCCAATGAGCCATCACGGAGCCAAATCCGGTGTCAGGAAGGGGTCCAAAACTCATCTGCAAGAGACCCTATTTTTTGCTAAAGTGGCGCTATGCACAGAGGTTGCCTAGTGTGTTTTGGACCAAACGTAAAAAAACACACTCATTTATTGCAAATAGATATTTTTGAGTTTTTTGAGGCAAATTTAGCCAGAATTAGTTGCAAATAGTTATTTTAGCATTTATTTCTTGGGATATTATGTGCCTTGGGCCTTGCATGGTCTCTTGGCCATAAATGATATTTATGACTATATTTGACATTTTCCTACCACATTTATGGTTTTAGTCCTCATTTTCTCAAATAGAGAATGAGGCCCCTATGTATTTTGTTGGAATTTGATGAGCTTGAAGAGCAATATACATGGTTTCATGATCTTGGAGAAGAAATTGGTTTTGTGAAGTGGATGAATGGCTTGCTTGATTTGATGATGGAGAAGCTTGTTTGCAGTATTCCATAGCTTGGTGAATGGTAATGTCTTCCTAATTTGTCTATCGTTTCCTTTGTTATCATTATGTTTCATGTTTCTTAGCTGCTATTAAACAAAAAAGTATAGGTTGAGACATGTTCTTTGAGGCACCTCAGTCCTCCTGTTTGTTATAGCATTTATGTTTTCTCTTTTGACCATCTTAAGGAATTATTTACTGCTCCTTAGCTCCACCAAAAAGTTGTCTTTTGTTTCATGCATGGTTATTATGCTAGCTTACAAGTAATATTCATGGTATGCCCTGCTTATTTGAAGTTTTCAAAACCCTATCTTGAAGCCTTTCTGTGAAATATTGATTGTTAGGTTAAGTCAAAGAGGTTTCAGAGTTCCCTATCCATAAACTAGTGCTCCACTACACCAGAGTAAGAATGATGATGAAGGGTATCAGCAAAACAGATAGAAATATCAGTTCAAGGCTTGTCTTCTCAAAGAAAGGACACAAACATATTCAAAGAAGTCAAGGAGGCAAGCATGAGGGAAGAAATTGCCAAAGGAGGCAACTATGGCAAAGATGGGTCATTACTGATAAAATGAGTTGTCCAAAGTTCAAGAGAGACAATGATCAAATGAAGAAAATGTGTAGGCACCTACAAGAACATAAGTGGCCAGTAAAAGCACAAAAAATGGTTTAGAAACCTCACCCCCCTCACTAACATGCATCATTTGCAAACTAGAAACAGAAAGATAGCTAGTTTGAGAGCAGCAAGGCTTCCAAAATGGTTTCTTTATCAAGGTATATTCTGTAAAAGATAGGTTAGCCATAAAATGACATTTCTACAGGACTTCCAAGATAAACTACCTACAAGAAAATTGATAAAGATAAGCAAACCAAATGTCTTTCAAAATGATGGCCCACATGGAGACTAAAATGACTATTGATGCTTAATATTAGGGTTTTCATATTGAGATGTCGTTTCACTATTTTAAAGAGGAAATATGACAGAATTATCAGTTAAAGAAAATATGTCAAAATCAAAAAAATCTGATGTTTGCAAGTGATAAGCATCATAAATAGGCTCATTGTTCAAAATGGTTTGAAGGCACTTGTTTAAAAATTGGTTGAAGGGTTTTTATGAGCACAAGAGAGACATCAAGCTACTCCTACAAAAGAAAAAGCCATTTTTAATCAAACTGACACCTACAGGACTAAAAAGCCAAAAAAGCATAGTGAGAGAAATAAATAGAGAAATAAACCTTATAAAGAGGGTTTTGGCATCAAATCATTTTCAAGAAAGACTATAAAGCCTCCATGGCCTCTTTTACATCTCATTGTCATATCAAAAAGGAGAAGAAGCTGTTGAGAGTGATTTTGGAGGGTTTTTGTGCAAGTTGGTGAAAATTTGCACGTGCTACGCACTGAGGCCGGCACTATGCACCTGGCCCTCAGCACTGTGCATAGAAGAGGTGGCCATAGTTTTATTTAACACTGCATTGTGCACCGGGAGCCCGACGCTACGCACCTAGGCGGGCGCTACGCACAGGCACAGGGGAAGCCCAACTGCCCACCAAACGTACTTGGCGCTGCACTCCGACAGGATCGAGTAGCCCATCTCCGGCCCGAGTCGACCCAGCGCTATGATCCGACGGGCACGACTGGCCCTTCTTCGACTCGGCATTACGCTCTGACATGCCAACCCGACCTAAACATGTAGTCGGGTAGGCGCTGGGCACAGACAAAGTTTGCCCATATTTTCTCAAAAAGGGTTCAAAATTTATATTTTTGCGTCCAAATCTCCCATAGTAAAAGGAACAAGGTTGGTGGCTCTTTCCCCTCACTTTCCAAGTGTTTTTCTCATAATCAAGAAAGGCATTTTTGGCTTGATATAACCAAACCCTAGTCTCAATAAAAAACCAATTTTTTGACCTCTTAGGTTAGGGTTTGCAAAGTGAAAGGTTATATATATATATATACACACACACACACACACACACTTAGTGATAGCAGACTGACCTCTAAAAAGTTGAACAAACTCCTTGGAAGCTTCATCTTAGCCCTCATTTGCACAAGTTTGTCCTCACATCACTCATTGTCATCCTTTGACCTAATGGCCCTCAAACAAGTTTAAAAATCCTTCTGTGCTAAAGAACCAGTCACCATGTCTGAAGAAGAGATTCATACCAACAATGATGAAAGTCAAAGGCCTACCAAACTTAAGCACAAAGGAGGAATCGTTTATAGGTTTTAACCCTTGGACACCATTCAAATTACCTCCTCTCCAATGATACTTACCTATTTTTAAGATGTTGGGTGTTATCAATTTTGTGAGAAGGTTAAGCAATTCCAAAGCCACTCAGATTTGACTAGGTTGTTCATCCTCAGTTTGGAAAATCACCAAGTCAACCTAGCAGGAGTAAACTTTTAACTCTCATCTGAATCCATTGCTAAAGTCACAAGAATTCCAGATATTTGTGAGAGATGGTTTAAACAAAAGAAGTTGGACTTGAGTTATTATGAGCCTTACCTCAAACCTAGCTGTCAGCAAGGTTGTCTTCCCCTTCTCCCACCTACTAGAGAGGTATGCCCTGCTAATGAAGAAAATTATCAAGTACTTCAGCTGTGAGGGGAGGTAATCCAGGGTTTATCTTATCACATAAGGCTTCTAATGCACTTCACCAGGGTTAAGTTACTAAACCTACCATACTGCCTATATCAGAGCATTGACAAAATGGCTTCAGTGGTCAAAAAGAGGAGTTATGCCCACCAAATGCAGATCCTTTTTCACCACTCTTTGGTCAAGATGATTGTTTTACACTAGCTGCAAGAGCAAGGAATCCCTTGGGAGGTTTTTATCTCTCATGATGTGTTTGCCAATCCCCAAGCCTTCATTCTGCAAAATTTTCCTTCCACTTCACATCCACCTACCTCCACTCCTCCTTAATCTCCACATATTCCTTCTCCACAAAGAAATTAACCTCCTATCCATTCTCCTAATGCATCAACTGAAGGAGCTGACAGTAGCCCTAATGACTATTGATGCTTAATATTAGGGTTTTCATATTGAGATGTCGTTTCACTATTTTAAAGAGGAAATATGACAGAATTATCAGTTAAAGAAAATATGTCAAAATAAAAAAAATCTGATGTTTGCAAGTGATAAGCATCATAAATAGGCTCATTGTTCAAAATGGTTTGAAGGCACTTGTTTAAAAATTGGTTGAAGGGTTTTTATGAGCACAAGAGAGACATCAAGCTACTCCTACAAAAGAAAAAGCCATTTTTAATCAAACTGACACCTACAGGACTAAAAAGCCAAAAAAGCATAGTGAGAGAAATAAATAGAGAAATAAACCTTATAAAGAGGGTTTTGGCATCAAATCATTTTCAAGAAAGACTATAAAGCCTCCATGGCCTCTTTTACATCTCATTGTCATATCAAAAAGGAGAAGAAGCTGTTGAGAGTGATTTTGGAGGGTTTTTGGTGTTATGAAATTTGCATCACACATGATCGTAGGCGTAAGGGAGAGGGCCGGCCCCCAAAGACCGCACAGAAGAGGTGGCCATAGTTTTATTTAACATCGCACCGTGCACCGGGAGCCCGACGCTACGCACTCAGGGCGGCGCTACGAGGCTGTGGCTTCAATCGCTCACCAAACGCATTTGGCGCCGCACTCCGACAGATCGAGTAGCCCATCTCCGCCCGAGTCGACCCGCTATGATCCGACGGCACGATCGTCCTTTTTCGACTCGGCATTACGTCGTATGATGCCACAACCCGACCTGAACGTGCAGTAGGGTAGGCGCTGCACACAGACAAAGTTTTCCCATATTTGCTCCAAAAGGGTTCAAAATTTATATTTTGCCTCCAAAACTCCCACAGTCAAAGGAACAAGGTTGGTGGCTCTTTCCCCTCACTTTCCAAGTGTTTTTCTCATGATCAAGAAAGGCATTTTTGGCCTAATATAACCAAACCTTAGTCTCAATAAAAAACCAATTTTTTGACCTCTTAGGTTAGGTTTTACAAATAGAAGGGTTATATATATATATATATATACATACACTCAATGACAGTAGACCAACCTCTAAAAAGTTGAACACACTCCTTGGAAGCTTCATCTTAGCCCTCATTTGCACAAGTTTATCCTCACATCACTCATTTCCATCCTTTGACCTAAAGGCCCTCAAACAAGTTTAAAAAGCCTTATGTTCTAAAGAACCAATCACCATGTCGTAAGAATAGATTCATACCAGCAGTGATGAAATTCAAAGGCCTACCAAACCTAAGCACAAAGGAGGAAGGGTTAATAGGTTTGAACCCTTGGACACCATTCAAATTACCTCCTCTCCAATGATACTTACTTGTTTTCAAGATGTTGGGTGTTATCAATTTTGTGAGAAGGTTAAGCAAGTCCAAAGCCATTCATATTTGATTAGGTTGTTCATCCTTAGTTTGAAAAATCGCCAAGTCAACCTAGCAGGAGTAAACTTTGAACTCTCATATGAATCCATTGCTAAAGCCACAGGAATTCCAGATATTGGTGAGAGATGGTTTAAACAAAAGAAGTTGACCGAGTAATTATGAGCCTTACCCTCAAACCTAGCCGTCAGCAAGGTTGTCTTCCTTCTCCCACCCAACAGAGAGGCAGGTGCCCTGGCTAGCGAAGAAAATTATCATACTTCAGCCGTGAGGGGAGGTAATCCAGAGCTTATCTTATCACATAAGGCTTCTAATGCACTTCACCAGGGTTAAGTTACTAAACCCAACAGCATCGCCTATATCGTAGCATCGACAGCATTGTGGCTTCAAATGGTCGTGCAAGAAAGCAGCCTGCTCAAATGCGCATCCTTTTTCACCACTCTTTGGTCAAGATGATTGTTTTACACTTAGTCAGTAAGAGTTATGAATCCCTTGGGAGTGTTTATCTTTCATGATGTGTTTGCCAATCCCTGTGTTTTCACTGCAAAATTTTCCTTCCACTTCACATCCACCTACCTCCACTCCTCCTTAATCTCCACATATTCCTTCTCCACAAAGAAATTAACCTCCTATCCATTCTCCTAATGCATCAACTGAAGGAGCTGACAGTAGCCCTAATGACTATTGATGCTTAATATTAGGGTTTTCATATTGAGATGTCGTTTCACTATTTTAAAGAGGAAATATGACAGAATTATCAGTTAAAGAAAATATGTCAAAATAAAAAAAATCTGATGTTTGCAAGTGATAAGCATCATAAATAGGCTCATTGTTCAAAATGGTTTGAAGGCACTTGTTTAAAAATTGGTTGAAGGGTTTTTATGAGCACAAGAGAGACATCAAGCTACTCCTACAAAAGAAAAAGCCATTTTTAATCAAACTGACACCTACAGGACTAAAAAGCCAAAAAAGCATAGTGAGAGAAATAAATAGAGAAATAAACCTTATAAAGAGGGTTTTGGCATCAAATCATTTTCAAGAAAGACTATAAAGCCTCCATGGCCTCTTTTACATCTCATTGTCATATCAAAAAGGAGAAGAAGCTGTTGAGAGTGATTTTGGAGGGTTTTTGTGCAAGTTGGTGAAAATTTGCACGTGCTACGCACTGAGGCCGGCACTATGCACCTGGCCCTCAGCACTGTGCATAGAAGAGGTGGCCATAGTTTTATTTAACACTGCATTGTGCACCGGGAGCCCGACGCTACGCACCTAGGCGGGCGCTACGCACAGGCACAGGGGAAGCCCAACTGCCCACCAAACGTACTTGGCGCTGCACTCCGACAGGATCGAGTAGCCCATCTCCGGCCCGAGTCGACCCAGCGCTATGATCCGACGGGCACGACTGGCCCTTCTTCGACTCGGCATTACGCTCTGACATGCCAACCCGACCTAAACATGTAGTCGGGTAGGCGCTGGGCACTGATAAAGTTTGCCCATATTTTCTCAAAAAGGGTTCAAAATTTATATTTTTGCGTCCAAATCTCCCATAGTAAAAGGAACAAGGTTGGTGGCTCTTTCCCCTCACTTTCCAAGTGTTTTTCTCATAATCAAGAAAGGCATTTTTGGCTTGATATAACCAAACCCTAGTCTCAATAAAAAACCAATTTTTTGACCTCTTAGGTTAGGGTTTGCAAAGTGAAAGGTTATATATATATATATATATATACACACACACACACACACACTTAGTGATAGCAGACTGACCTCTAAAAAGTTGAACAAACTCCTTGGAAGCTTCATCTTAGCCCTCATTTGCACAAGTTTGTCCTCACATCACTCATTGTCATCCTTTGACCTAATGGCCCTCAAACAAGTTTAAAAATCCTTCTGTGCTAAAGAACCAGTCACCATGTCTGAAGAAGAGATTCATACCAACAATGATGAAAGTCAAAGGCCTACCAAACTTAAGCACAAAGGAGGAATCGTTTATAGGTTTTAACCCTTGGACACCATTCAAATTACCTCCTCTCCAATGATACTTACCTATTTTTAAGATGTTGGGTGTTATCAATTTTGTGAGAAGGTTAAGCAATTCCAAAGCCACTCAGATTTGACTAGGTTGTTCATCCTCAGTTTGGAAAATCACCAAGTCAACCTAGCAGGAGTAAACTTTTAACTCTCATCTGAATCCATTGCTAAAGTCACAAGAATTCCAGATATTTGTGAGAGATGGTTTAAACAAAAGAAGTTGGACTTGAGTTATTATGAGCCTTACCTCAAACCTAGCTGTCAGCAAGGTTGTCTTCCCCTTCTCCCACCTACTAGAGAGGTATGCCCTGCTAATGAAGAAAATTATCAAGTACTTCAGCTGTGAGGGGAGGTAATCCAGGGTTTATCTTATCACATAAGGCTTCTAATGCACTTCACCAGGGTTAAGTTACTAAACCTACCATACTGCCTATATCAGAGCATTGACAAAATGGCTTCAGTGGTCAAAAAGAGGAGTTATGCCCACCAAATGCAGATCCTTTTTCACCACTCTTTGGTCAAGATGATTGTTTTACACTAGCTGCAAGAGCAAGGAATCCCTTGGGAGGTTTTTATCTCTCATGATGTGTTTGCCAATCCCCAAGCCTTCATTCTGCAAAATTTTCCTTCCACTTCACATCCACCTACCTCCACTCCTCCTTAATCTCCACATATTCCTTCTCCACAAAGAAATTAACCTCCTATCCATTCTCCTAATGCATCAACTGAAGGAGCTGACAGTAGCCCTAATGAGGAGAAAACAGATGACAATGAGGAAGCTGAGGTAGAAACTGAGGTAGATGGAGAAAATAAATAAGAGGAAAGTAGTACTAAAGGAACAAATAGCATTGAGGAAGAGGCAGAATCCATTGAGGAAGAACAAGAGGATGATGACAACATGGAAAAGAGTGGAGAAGATGAGGCAAGGGTAGGAAATAGTGATACAAATACAGAGCTTAATCAAAAAGATGATGGGGAAAGTGAAGAAAGCAATGGGGCAGAAACAAAGCCTAATGATGAAGAAATTGATGATGACATAAAGGAAGAGGATGAACATAGTAGCCCTGAAGGGAAAGACAATGATGGAGAGGAGCAAAACAGTGAAAATGATGACACTCATAAAACAATGTCAAATGTAGAAGAGAGTGTTGATGATGAGAAAGATGATAGCCAATGGGATTTTGAAAAGAACAATGAAGATCATAGTCAGTAGGAGGGTATACAAGAAAACCAAGAGGATGATGGTTTTGAGCATGACAGTGAGCCCAATCACAGTGAAAAAAGTGTTGAAATAGAGTTTGAAAATCAAGGCATTGACCAAGACAATGATACAAATGAGACAATCAGTGACAAGCAAGGAAATATTCATGACAGTCATGACAGTTGTCATGACTGTCATGACACTAATAAACCTCCAAATGACCAAGAAATCCAAATTGACAATGCAGAAAGTGGCAGGGAAGAAGACCTCAGTGAAGGACAGAACCAAGATGAGGCAAGTGAGGAGGATAGTGGTCAGTTTGAGAGCCAAGATAGGAGTGAAGAAAACAGTGAGGAAAGCAAGGATGTTAATGAGGTTGAAGATCAAGAAATCAGTGACCCAATGGAGCATGAAGTCACTCATGAAAGCCATGAAAAATATGAAAAGGCTTGTGACTTTATCAAAGATCAAGGCACCCTCATCACTCCTCTCACATGCACCTACCATAGAGGCAAAAGAGATTGGTTTTCTGCCTCAAAAAGGCAAAGGGCCATCTCAACTCCAGCTATCAAGAAAAAATACAAATGCAAGTAAAATATGGACAAAGGTGAGCAACGGGTCAAGGTAAGGACAAGAAAAAGGATCAAGAGGACTTCTCAAGGGCCTCAATTCATTTATTTAGACAGTGACACTGAAGACAAGGAGATGAACACAAAATTGCTTCTCTTGGAGAAATATGCTCAGCTTCAGGAGTGGGAAAGAGACTTTGATATGGCACAACGTGTCATCCACTATTACAAAGAGGAGCATAAGCATTTCAAAGAGGTGAAGAGAGGCCTTTCCCTACAGAAGAAAATGACAAAGCATTATGCAAGGAAGAACATGCTTGCATGTGCCAAACTGAGGAAGGCCCTCATAGAGCTTGAAGACCTAAAAAGAGCCAAAGTATAGGACAGAATTGGAATTTTGGTTGAGGCTTCTCAACAGGTGTCCAAGACCTCTTGAGGGACCTCCCCACAAACTTTGAGGCAAATTGGACAACTTTTTTATTTTTCCAAATTTTGACCCCTCAGAGCGCAGCACCCTAGGCGCTATGCACAAAATTGGTTCATCCTCAGCTGTCAAAGTTTATATTTTTGGATTAATCACATCACCAATAGTCTTCTCACCAATTTTCAGTTCATTTGGAGCATTTTTACCCTCTCAAAAGTTCTAAAAACACCAAAAATTTGACCTTTCTGCCTCATTTTCAGACCAGGCACTGCGCACAGAGAAGTGTTGGGAGATTTGATTTTTGGACAGGAAAATGGCATGAACTCATCAAAACTCAAGAATTTCTAGAAATTAGACTCATCAGGCTTTCCCATGAGCCATCATGGAGCCAAGTCCGGTGTCGGGAAGGGGCCCAAAACTCATCTGCAAGAGACCCTATTTTCTGATGAAGTGGCACTACACACAAAGGCTGCCTAGTGTGTTTTGGACCAAAATTCAACAAAACACACTCATTTATTGCAAATATATAGTTTTGAGTTTTTTTAGGCAAAATAAGCTATAATTATGTACAAATAGTTATTTTAGCATTTATTTCTTTGGATATTATGTGCCTTGGGCCTTGCATGGTCTCTTGGCCATAAATGATATTTATGACTATATTTGACATTTTCCTACCACAGTTAGGGTTTTAGTCCTCATTTTATCCATAAATAGAGCATGAGGCCCCTATGTATTTTGTTTTTATTTAATGAGTTTGAAGAGCAATATACATGGTTTCATGAGCTTGGAGAAGAAATTGGTTTTGTGAAGTGGATGAATGGCTTGCTTGACTTGATGATGGAGAAGCTTGTTTGCAAGATTCCATAGCTTGGTGAATGGTGATGTCTTCCTAATTTGTCTATTGTTTCCTTTGTTATCATTATGTTTCATGTTTCTTAGTTGTTATTAAACAGAAAATTATAGGTTGAGACATTTTCTTTGAGGCACCTGAGTCCTCCTGTTTGTTATAGCCTTTATGTTTTCTCTTTTGGCCATCTTAAGGAATTCTTTACTGCTCCTTAGGTCCAGCAAAAAATTGTTTTTTGTTTCAAGCATGGTTAGTATGCTAGCTTACAATTAATATTCATGGTATTCCCTG
This sequence comes from Pinus albicaulis, assembly GCA_034641835.2. Lineage (NCBI taxonomy): Eukaryota > Viridiplantae > Streptophyta > Pinopsida > Pinales > Pinaceae > Pinus > Pinus albicaulis. The sequence continues at coordinate 158,829 of JAXQQM020082953.1, read as the reverse complement.
CTTATTTGAAGTTTTCAAAACCCTATCTTGAAGCCTTTCTGTGAAATATTGATTGTTAGGTTAAGTCAAAGAGGTCTCATTCGATCTTGCCCCTTGTCCATGCTTGAAAACTTGTTTCAGAGTTCCCAATAACTTGATATATGTTTTTTAGGAGTTCCCTCTCCATAAATTGAGTTGTTTGTATTGTCTTATGTGTTTTCCCAAAATCTGAAGGTGATTTTATAAAGTTAGAAGCTCTTATGCTCTCTATGTATCACTGGAATGTTTCTCTTGGATGTTTATTAGTTTAGATTATGTTTTATTAAGATTAATGGTTTTCCCTACCTCATGGATTGTAGATTTTAAACTATATATGTTTAAGACCTCTTAGTCTTTCACAAACTTAATGTTCACTACACATCATACATCACTTTAAGTATCCATTGACCTTGGTAAATCATCCCTGCAACACACTCTGTTTCATCATTTAGACACTCTTGACTTTCACTTGACTCCATAGCCCAATGGCTTTTACATACTGTCACTCCACCTATTTCATTTGACCATATTTCCCAACCAAAACAATCAACAAAATCTACTCCTAATAACTAGCCTAAAATCAAAACCCTAGAGCAAAAAGAACACATCCTTTTAACCCAATAGAGAGATCCCTCATTGAATCCAAGAAGGCTAGGTCCTCAGACTCCAAAGCTTGGTTCCATGTTACCCTGTCATTTGGTCTGCCAATATGCAAAATCACGGGACTCTAACACTTGATACATGCATTACATATTTTAATAAAAATGGTTTACTAAATATCTCTAGAAAGTAACTGGACCAATCCCAGTAGCACTATACCTTCCGTCGTCACCAATTTAATTATGCATCTGGAGGTCCTTCTCCTCCAAGCTACTGAAAAGTTCTTTGTTTCCCTTCATGTGGAAATATGCACCACTATCCAAGTACCACCTTGATCCCATCGCACTTGATACCATGCATGCGATCAACAAGAAGTCCAACTCAAATTGCGAGGCCAAAGCCTCACCAACTGTACATCCTGTTAGCCCCCTTATAAATTTTTGACAAAGCAAAGTAGGGGGCTAAATTGTTTTTGAGCCTTCAAGGAATGCATCTCCCCTGAAGACACATCATCCTTGAAGTCTCTTGTGCCTTTGCCTTTGATAAATTTCCCTCTACTGACTCCCCTTATAAGGTCTCATTGTTTGCAGAAAATGTGCTCCAAAAAGTCTATATTTATCCCCTGTTTCCCTACAAAGTTTCCCTGTTCAACCCTTTCTCCCTCTGTTAAAGTCCCCCTTTTTCATCCCAAAAATCCCCTCTAAAACATCCCTACACCCTTTGGTTAGCCCAATTCCCCGTTCTCCCCTCTATCGTTTCCCTATTTTGGCCTCAAATTTCACTAAAAAGGGATGAAAAACCCGTACTCTACACATTGGGTCTTAGCCCCCTTCGGCCTAGCCCCTTCAGCTTTTTCCTCCACATGACCCAGGCGCTGGAACTACCTGCCAGCCCAAAAGAGCACTTATTTAGTATGGTCATTGGGCGCGTTTATGGCCGTTGATCCAAAAAGCATGGACAACGATCGCCGCCCCTGTAGCATCCGTCGTCAAACCGTTCACCGCCGATCATCACATCTTGACCGTTCGTTTACCCACCAGATCGACAGTCCGCAGTATATCCGTCCCGGTGGTCCCTGCCGCAAACACTGTTCAAAAACCCGGTGGTATCTATCGCACCGCCTTTGGGCGATAGGTGGTATTTTTCCATTGCCCAGCGATTCCACTCAGCATTCGACTCGTGGCAGCGGCACTGTTCCAAAACCGCTTGCTCATCGCACGTTATCTTTCGGTACGGGACGTAGAGCGATATCGCTGTCAGCCGTCAGATCTATCCTTGCCCATCCAACGGTCATCTCTCAATGAAGCTGCGCACGCGATAGCCCATAGCCGCCGTACCCCTGGCCCACTGTCCATCGCCCTCTGATGCATTTTTCACCGTCGATCTTAGCCAAGATCGGACGGATCCGATTCGTCTGCATGTTCCACCGTTGACTGGCCCCGTATCGCCACGTCACCCTCTCCACGTGTGTCCATAATATATTTGCCCCCGCCATATATATTTGTTCCAAGGTCGATTTTTCGTAGGTTTTATTTAATTTTTTCTACGATTCACCCACATCCAACCAACTCTGTTTCACTGTCATACTACACTGTCTGCCATAGTCCCGTGCTATTCCTCCATCTCATCTGTATGCACAGTCATCCTCGCCACATCCATTACATCCACCACCTCCATGCATAAGTTTTCCTAACCAGTTTTCGTGTTTTGCAGGGTTTTGAGGCAGTGAAAGATGCCATGATTTGTACACGCTGTCACAGTGACAGAAAATACATGAAAAGACCGTGTGCAGAGGCAGAGATCATGAAAAAGGCCCGAAGAGGTACCACAAGGGGATTTTCATTTAAAGAGCAGGGTTTAGCTTTGTGAAACTGTCCCGACGCCATTAACACACAGATTTCACTGTCAAAGATAAAAATGGATCAGCAGAGAACTTAAGGCATGCAAATGAAGAAATATAAGCCTAGGGTTTAAATATTTAGAGGCAAAGTACCAGATGGAAGGCCCAGGGATCATGTAGAAGGCACAACACGTAGAAATCAATGCATATCAAGGTTTCTATAGCAGCAGAATGTTTTTCCTCCATAAAGGACAAAACGCCCATGCAGTTTTTATTCTACATCGTGCTCCTGAAGAAATCTCCACCCTGACAACAGTCTGAAGCTACCAGAGAATTTTTTTCACAAGTATGGAAGACTTCTCAGTCATTCATTTATCTTTTGTTTATTCACCAATAGTACCACAGAGTCCTGCAGTCAAAGTACATCAAGAGACATACTGAAGTAAATAGAGGTCTGAAGAAGACCACTCTTCCATCAAAATAATGACAGGAATTGAATGCTCAAAATTTAAACAGAATGGGCTTTGGCCCTCTCTCTTTTCAGAAGTTTTAATACTGCATTTAGTTCTTCACCTACCTCCTCTGCTTCCCTTCAGCTATAAAACTCATGAGATGATATTGTAAACGTGGTTGATGAGATATCAGAGAACTGCAAGCTTTTTCTATGAGATATAGTTCTGTGTAAGTTGTAAGATAGGCTAAAGAAAGATGTATTCAGGCTGAATTTTCAAGCTGTGGGCAATGTTGTACATGACTGGTGTTGTTTTTTAATATGGCAAGCACATTTCTTTGGATCCTGCTCTAAAGCAGCTGGTGATGTTTTCCTATCTCTGTGTTTTATTTCATTTCATTACACTTCTTCTGGCTTGCATCAAAAATCTGGCATAGGATTTTCCCTTGTTAGGCACCCTATGTTTCTGCTCTCCTTTCCTCTGTGTTTTCTACTAAATGTGTTATCTAAGGATTGATTTCAATTAATTTAACCAGTGTAGTGGTCTGATATATTTCTAGCTGATGTATGAATTAATGGAATCCGTCTTTAGATGTTCTTGTTTAGATTTAATTAAATGAGTTGAGAACACTGGGGTGTTTAGAAATCTTTCTCTGCCTCACTAGGATCTTTCCATTTCAATTAAAATTTCCAAGTTCCCTCAAGTTGCCTCTGATTATGTCCAAGCAGGTCTGGAGTTAAATGACCTCTGACCTGATCTATAGACAGAATTGGATGGTTTTTCTCTTTTCACTTTCAATCCTTAATGTTCCATGCCACACAATCATTTTAGGATCCAATGCTTTAGATGACTAGCCCAACTGAAAGCTTGCCAATTGAACAGCAAGTAAGCCCTTTCCTGACTCCATTGCCCAATGGCCTTGATGTTCTCTGAGTTATCTACTTTAGCCTAAAATCCTCTCTGCTCATTGCCTTGTCTTACAATCAACCCTTCATTCCTGATTCCCAACAATCAAACAAACAATCAAACAAACAAACCTTGTGCCTATAACTAGCCTAACATCTTAACACCGAACTTTAAAGACATACACCATTGTCATATCATAGAGATATCCCTCTCTGGACCCAGGAGGGATAGATCCTAAGGTCTGAAAGTGGTTTGATGTTGTCTCATCTTTTGGTCTTGCCAATCTGGCCAAAACATGGGAACCCCAACATATCCTAAGGCCTTCTTGTTTTTCTTCTTTTGTTGACAATTAGTGGCATAATTTCCATGTTCATGATAGTGAAAACACTTCACTCTGGACATATCATGCTCCTTGCCTTCTTCGTTGGTCTCAGGTTTCGAATAGGATTTCTTTCCCTTCCCCTTCTTCACCTTACCAGCCAAGGCACAATTTTCTTCATCATCTTCCTTATATGAAGATACATCCCTAGTATTCTGCCTGAATTCTTCTTGCACCAAATCCGACCAAAGTCATTCCCAATATGGAAAATTCTCCCTCCCATTGATAAAGTCCTTATAACTATGCCAACTCTTGGGAAGGCCTAGAAGATCTAGGCTCACCAAGTCATCATCCACGACAATAATTCCTACACTCCCAAGCTCATCCCAGCATTGGAAAAACTTGGTCAATTATACCGAAATAGTGTCATCTTTCTCCATTTTGATTTTCCTGAGCTTGTCCTTCAGTGCCAATTTTCTATGATTATCGTTGCTCTGAAATAGATATGTCAAAGGCTTCCACATTGCATATGGATTCTATTTTCCATGGAGACTTGAGACAATGTGGTCTCGTACTCCCTCCAATAAGATCCTCCTTGCCCTTGCAACCTTCTTTTTCCAAGCATCAAGATTTGCAGCATCTGCTACAATAGGTTTGGGAACATCATTATCAATGAATTCTTTCAACCCATTGTCCTCCAGTACTGTCTCCATCCTGTCTTTCCACACAATATAGTTAGAGCTTCCCTCAAGTGCATACTCCAATCTCAAACCATTGAAAGCCATTTCGATCTAGATATGCCTGTCGCACCAAGAATACTTTTGTAAATTTGAATTATATTCAGTCGCAAACTCAACTTCTCCTCCACTATAGTGATTTATTTTACTCTAATACCATGTACAAATTATACAAACATATGTATATCAACGGATTCAATCTGATCAAGAAATATACTAAAGCTAGATATTGGATCCTTATACAAATCACCAATCACAATAAGAAAAGAAAGAATCAAATCAAACCACAACACAGATAATTTCTCAGGGAAAGCTTACTGCTCAAACCCCTTTTATCTTCTATTGTATATTCCACAAGGAATCATGAAACAATTGCAATGCACTCTTCTCACAAGAGTCTCCTACAATTTACTAATCGTCTCACACTAATCGAGACAAATTTGGGCCAACACTTAGCCAATTCTCAGTCTGTCTTTAGCCTACCTTGCTCACGCAATTCTTGAAGAATTCAATCCCTGTTCTTTAGGAATTTCAACCTTCCTCAACTGCGTTGAGTATCATGGGCATCTTATGGTGTTTTAACTGCATCTGAGCAGCATGTTAATATCACAACTTATAGTTAACTTCCCTTTAACATTTGTCTCAACTGGATCTCCACTAGAACTGACATGCATGCAACTATTATGGTATATCATTGATTGTGAATTAAATAATATTAATTCACTTGATCTCTCACTAGTGCAACAAACACATTAGGAGAATTTTGAGGTCTAAAATGGGCCTCCTAAGGAAATTATAAAATAATAGTGGAAATAATAAAATAAGATTTGATTACATCATCAAATTTTAGAGGGGAAAAAAAAAACTACTTTTTCAACTCGTATTTTGAACTTATCTCCCTAAGGGTTTACTCAAATTTGGAGTAGGAATACTTATTGGATGCAAAAATTAATTTCCCATCCAATGAGTACCCATGTTGCATACTTTTGATGGACTCTGCTACACGAAAATGATAAATACATGAAAAACGTGATAAATTCATGTATTTCTCATTTTTCGTGTAGCGGGGTCCATCAAAAGTATGCAACATGGGTACTCTTTGGATGAGGAATTAAATTTTTCATCCAACGGGTACTCTTGCTCGAAATTTGAGTATACCCTTAGGGAGATAAGTTGAAAAAGTAGTTTTATTATTTATTATTTTTTAATAATTTTTTTTTTACTTCAAAAATGGTGAATCATCCCCCATGGTTGACATCATAATCTTGAATCCTATTGGTTCTCATAAATTTTATTTTGGTTATACATTTTTCTTAGGAGGCCCATTTTAGACCTCAAAATTCCCCTAATGGTTACAACTAGTTAAACTGACTTTACCTCACTTAAATGAGTTAACCGATTACTCATGCATTAAAATCATGGACTTAAATGCAACTTGAACTCTAAAACACATAGAATCACTTTGCATGCCTCACCAATTACACTCAACTCGAATTCCATAAGCTAACTGAGTTTATCACACTCAGTTAACTATTACAAGTGATTATGAGATAAGCTAACATTTTATTGTCCAATTTAATTAAGTGATAATTAAATTTAACACATATCCAATTTATTAAATAAATTGAATTTCACACTAATGTATCGCTAGGACCCATCACTACACGACCTGTGGTCCCACACTAGTGTAGGTGCTGTCATGTTGTTTCTGGATGCCAATTTCACTTTTTCTTGTTGCAAACTTCAACATTTAATGAAAAGAAATATTAAAATATTTTGGAGTAGGATTTTCAATTCTTTGTGTTGAATTAACCTTTTTCCTTTGATTTAAGAGATACTATTAGCTTTAGTAAATATGAGTAAAGATGTTTAATATTTTACCTAATTTGGAATTTTAATGTGGTAATTTTTTTGTTAAAGGTAAATTTAATTTATGAACCATTCTAATTCACATATATGATAAAAGAACTATTAAACACATGAGATGATTTATTATCTATTCAAATTATATATAATAATACATAGTTATATTTAATTAATTTTAGTCCATTAATAAGATTAAAAAGTTATATATAATTTAAGATTCAAGCATATATATATATATATATGACATGATATACTCACACATTGGGGTCATATTGGGTTCTAGAATGCACCTCTCGACACAATGATAAGCATAATGAGTTCTTGTCATTGGTAGGTGGTTCAAATCCAGGAAAGAGAGGATGTTTTTGCTCAAGTTATTTCTTAGCATGTCAGGCATTTCACAATAATCTGTTGTTACAAAACATAGCTGTGCCCTATCTACTTGATGTGACTAAAAAGAGTTGAAACCTCTAAGAGTTGGAATTTGAAATTCAAATTCCTTCATTAAATTTGAAGGTCATAAAGATTATTATGAAACATTTTAGTTACTTTTATGATGAGTAGGCTTCATTTGTCACCATATTCGACGAGTAAATGGCGACACTAATAATAATTGCATTCAAATTCAATTCTATAAATGATATTATTTTATGATATTTATAAACTTTTTTATGGTTCCACCAGTTTTTTTTTTTTTTTTTTGAGATGGTGTTAATATTTTTGGATTGCTATTTTCCTTTTTTATTTAGTTGCATAAAATTTTGTACCCAAATTACTAATAATTATAATCAAGTTTTGAAAAAATATTTATTTAATATTTTGATGGGATTTTTAAATTATTATTGAATTAAAATTATATTTTTATTGTTGGAATGGATAAAAATCTCTCAAAATATTATATAAATATTTTTTCAAAACTCTCGCAGGATTTGAGAGATCTAAATTATATCCATCTCTACAGTAATAACTCTAATATATTTTGATTCCATAGTTAAAAAAGAGATTACATAGTTTTTCTTCCATGACCAAATCACAAGTCTAACACTCAAGTGAAGCACATAGCCATAAGTGGATTTTTTTTCTCATCATTGTTTCCAACCCAATTGGAATCAATGAAGTTGATTAATAAATCTACACTTCAACAATGTTTGATATCAAAATGAGAGTTATCTTTATTGTAATGAATAATTCACTTTGTAACGTCCCAGTTGCTTTCTTGTAGATCATGTATAAATTGAGAAACCACAATGAACGATAAAGAAGATGTCACGTCAATTGTAAGTTAAGTAAATAAGGCCACTGACAAAATTTTGATAAAGGGTAGCAGTGACTTTCAAATATTGGCACTCTTTACTCAATTTTACACCCAACTAAAAGGGTGTAGCACATGGCTTACAATCATCCTAAATTATTTCAATAACTCCAATATATATTTAGATTGAGAGAGAAAGATACCATCATGTCATGGTAAAACTCCAATACCAAGAAAGAAATATAGAAGAATATCTATAATCACGAAGGTGTCAACAAGTCAACTCTTCAATCTCAAAAAGCAATTCGTATTATTACTAGTTATGATAATATTATCAACATATAAAATAATAATCAAATTATCACCAATATTATGTAATACATAAAGGATGTGTTCAAATTCAAAACATTTGAACCCAATATTGAGAATGAATACATCAATCTAAGCACACCAAGCATGGGAGACTCGCTTCAAACAATACATTGACTTCTACAATCAATAAAAATTTGGATTTTGTCATAAAACCAAGGGGTTTATTCGTATATATTTATTTCGATAAGTCGTCATGAAGAAAGGCACTCTTAAAACCCATAAAATGAATTTTCCATCCAAAATGAGCAGGAATGTAAAGAATCATTCAAACATAATTCATCTTTGCAACAAAGAAAAATGTCTCAAAGTAGATGATTCCTTCCTGTTGTGAAAATCATTTTGCAACCAAAAAATCCTTATGATGCTTAACAACGTGTTTGCAGTGAAATTGATCTTATATACTAATGAAAGTTTCACAACATTATTCTCTTATGGTTGAGGACTAAGTCCCAAGTATGGTTCTTCAAAAGAGAATATGTGTCATCCCACATAGTCAGGTCTCATTAATGTATTCCTTATATATCAAAATAGAAATATGGATCACAAGACTCATGAATAGTGGTCATTAGACAAATTCTAACATGTCGCTTCTAAATGGGATTTTGTCAGCCTTACGAAATATCATTACAAATAGTTCTTGTGAATTCAATTGTTTTATAAACTTGTTGAAGTAAATAATTAGACAGTGAATTGAAATCTATTTCAAAATATGATTAGGAGAGGTTATGGTTTGAGTTACAGATAATTTTCGATCAATCAACTCATAGACAGTGGTTCATTCAGTAGTCAAGATACTGAAAAAATAAATATTTGATCCATTGTTTGTAATAATAAAGGGATCACTATGTAACAATCGAGAGGAATAATTCAACAAATTAATGCCATAATACTTCTCATTAAAGATGATATTCTATTGATAAATTTTTTTTTTTAATAGATTAAATATTTGATAGGATTTTGACTCTTCAGAGTATCCCATAATGATGCAAGCATGACACTTTTCATTCAATTTATTTTTGTAATCATTGGAAATATGTAGGCAAGCAATAGATCTGAAAACTATGAGGTGGTTGATTGAAGGCTTCTCACCATATTATCTCTTAATTGGACTCATAGAACTAATAGAGTCCAAAACTTGGTGAACTGATCTTTGGCTTGAGAGAGACATCGAGTCATCTCAACAAGGGTTCAATTATTACACTCTACCACACCCTTCTATTAAGGATTATGAGGGATAAAAAACTACTAAGAGATATCTAATTGAACAAAATATTATTCAAATGGTTGATTTTCATATTTTTCTCCATTATTATATCTTAGGAATTTAATGGGTTGTTTGCCTTGTTGTTCATACAATACCTTAAATTCCTTGAATATTTCAAAGACATGAATCTCATTTTCATGAAATAAACCTAAATAAGCATTGATAAATCATGAATGAAAGTTAAAATAAACTTCAAACCTACCAATGAAGGCTTATTAATGCAAAAATTTCACTATGAACAAGATTTAGTGACTTTTTTTTCATTCCATGCTTTTCTAAAGTTGAATGGTGTAACAACATTTTTTCGTTATCCCTGTATCATGTATATATTGGTGTGTACTTCCAGTGTAAGAGTCACGGCTGGCTAAAGCAGTTGGATTATAAATTCAAGAATTAGATGTAAACGTAAATTACTAGACTAAGGAGAGGATGACACAGATCCATATTTTTGAGGGAAGAGGGAGCTCGCTTGTCTGAAAAGCCATGAAGTTGCATTGGAGTAATTCCTAGAGTTGGTTCTGACCTAATCAGGCTACCATGGTTTGAGAAAAGTTATTGGATTTGATAAGAGTGGTGAGGGGCACAGGATGATGCCCATCTCCCCTCAATTATCAAGGAACTACGGGGAGAAGGATGACTCTCAAGGGAATAAACAAAGCATGGAAGAGACGAAGGAGGGGAGAGAATAGAGAAAATTTGGCATCAAGAGAAGAAAGTGGATTGAGAAGCGAAGAGATACTGGAGGTATGTGAGGGAAAGGATATCTACTCGTAATAGAGAAGTGCATGAAGGTTTTCTAAATTGAGTCCCCTTCTACTTCTTCTAGTTGATTGGTTGTTGGATGCATAAGACTAGTGAAAATAGTGTGGAGCTGTGGAGCATGACAAAATGAAACTAAAGCAATTGGTGATCTAATCATATTGTGTGTTATTCCCTATGTTATATGTTTGATGCCACTAGAAAATGTGTCTATTCTTGTGTGGTCATTGGGAGGTTTAGTGGATGACCAAATCATTGTGGTGTTTGTTGGATAGTTGCTAACCATCTAAATAGGGAAATCTGAGTCATTGTGATCCTTTCTAGAGAGTTGATAACCACGTAGATAGTGGAATGCAAACCTCTGTGGTGCTTGTTCTGAAAACGCAACTGATAAACCACCTAGATAATAGATTCAATCCCCTAAATTTTAAGATAAATATATATATATATATATATATAGTTTTAATAGGTATATATTTTTTAATAATATTTTTTGTATTTATACAATTCAGTTAAACTTTGATCCAAAAAAATATTTATATCTATTTTACAATTTCCACTTTAAAATATATAAAATTATGAATAATTTAAATTTAATAATAAATAATGGTCATTAACATTTATTAACTATATATATATATATATATATATATTATTTAAAGAAAAATATAATGGAGATTTTATAAAGCATGATAATCAAAATATTTTTGAGATTTTCTTTAAATGGTGGATTTTGATAGTGGTTAGGATTTAATGTTAATAATTGTAAATGGAAAAATTAATATGAAGACAAGAGCCACCTGGTGGCATGTCATTGTATTTTTGTATAAATGAATTTCATGTTTTATTTAATTCTTAAATATTTTGACATTATGGACTGATTGTTTTTCCTCCATCCAAAAAAACTGTTAAAGTTGATTTGGTACTTATCCAAGATTGCCAATTTTTTGACAAAGTACCAAGTAATTTTTTTTTACTTAGAGCAGTTTGATAGGTCAAAATTTGAAGGACATAGTTCCTCTATGCCCTAGGGTTTTGAGGACCTTTGAAGTAAGCCAAAACCTCTAAAAATCCTAAAACAACTTGGAAATATGTTTTTGTTTTTATAGATTTAGAAAAAAATGTACTAAAATTTTCTTTCATTATGGATAAATTGTAGATTTGCAAATAAATGAACTATTAAAAAAGGCAATAAATACAACAAGGATCTGTGCATTGAGCACAATATCACTACATTAAAATTTCTCTGATCCATGTACTAAGCACTTAATTGGACCAATTAATTTCCCACAAGGTGAAACATAGATAAGCAAATGAAACAACTATTCAAGGAAAAGACATACAACTAGGATCCATGTATTTTTTATCACAAAACCTCTACATTTAGATTTCATATATCCATGTATTAAGCACTTAATTGGCCCCGCCAATTCCCACAAGGAAAATTTAGCTGAAAATGTCAAAAGAGCTTTAAAGAATCCAAAAATGATCCTCAACCCTTAATGAGAACCAGTAGAGCACTTAATTGACCCCGCCAATTCCCACAAGGAAAATTTAGCTGAAAATGTCAGAAGAGCTTTAAAGAATCCAAAAATGATCCTCAACCCTTAATGAGAACCAGTAGACATTTTGTCAAGGAAAAGACATACAACTAGGATCCATGTATTTTTTATCACAAAACCTCTACATTTAGATTTCCTATATCCATGTATTAAGCACTTAATTGGCCCCGCCAATTCCCACAAGGAAAATTTAGCTGAAAATGTCAAAAGAGTTTTAAAGAATCCAAAAATAATCCTCAACCCTTAATGAGAACCAGTAGACATTTTGTTTTTATGTCATATAAATTTACACATACTCTTTAGCTAATACTATATTTAAAATAGAAAAGCATATTTTCAAAGGCTGAGTTTTTTTTGTAAAGTTGTGTACCAAAAATATAAAGGCTTAGTTAGAGCATGTTACAATGAGATGAGGTAATTTTTTTTGGAAAATTATGAAATCCTGACATAATTTCAACACCAACTTATATAATTTCCTCCAAGGAAAAAATACTATTTACAAGGCAACTGCAAAAACTAAACTTCATCCAATTTTATGAAATTTACAAGGCAACTGCAAAAACTAAACTTTATCCATTTTTTTAGATGTGTTCAAGGATGATATATTTACAATATATATGGATATAACCTCCATAGAAATCGGGTAAAAGTTAAACCTGACGACATTGACTGGCCTTGATGCTAACTATGAAAAGTTTTTAATTTTAAAAATTGAATATAAAAACATATAATTAAGAGTAAATTTAAAATGCGAGACTACAAACTCGGAATTAAAATGCCAAAATAGAAGGAAGCACTTGAATTTTGTACACAATAATTACATTCCTTGACATGAGACTAAATTGCCACAAGGGTCAATGCCAGACCTGACTGCATTGACTATCCTTGATGCTACTTGAAAATGCTAGTCAATGCCAGACCTGACCGCGTTGACTAGACTTGTTGCTACTCGGTTGCATTGACTAGCCTTGACTTTAATAGAAAAGTTTCTTTAGGATGTTGGACATTTTGGAAGATTTTTTAGTGTTTTTTTTAATGAAAATTTCTTAGAATCTGGTAATAATTTGCTAAAATCACAAGTTTGAGTTTTGAATTCTCCAAAATTTTAATATCTTATAGGTTTTTCATCATCTTAAATTCATATATGTCGTTAAAATTAAATTTAAACAAAAAAAAAGATTTGACCAAAAATATTTTCTATGACCAAAAACTCAAAAAAGTCTCATAAATAAAGAACGTCGTTTTTGAGAAGACAATAGGTATGTTAGAAGCGGAGGTTTGCTTATACAATGATTTTTAAAGCTCTAGACTAAAGGGTGATACTATTTTTAGTTGTGGGTTATTATAAATTTATAGTTCAACACTTTCAACTATTTCTTTTCGAGGGACAGTCATATGTCAGTGGAAAAATGATTTATTCAATAACAAGATGCTTTCAGAATGAACCAACCCACCCACATGTTAAATAAAATATTTATTCGGGAGGATGAAAGAACAATCTTCCTAACAACTAGATTTGAGACGCCCCAATGTATCTCTCACCCTCCATAATATCTCTACCTAAAATTAATGTAGCTCTCACCCTCCATAAGAACTATTCCTGAAATTAATGGACACTAAACCCCACACTACTCACTAATCTACACCTTATAAATCAAATTCAAAACTAAACAAGTATTTAACTGTTAGAGGTTTCAGGTAAATATCTCCTCAGTAGACATACTAAAATACTAGTTTAGAAAGGGGCAAGGGATAAATTCAAGAGGTTGAGTCATTAGGAAACTAGAAGTGGTCGCTCCCTAATGATCTTGCAAGCATTTTTGCTACTTGGGACAAAAAAAAAATTCCTGCTTAGATAAGAAAAAAATATGAAAAAATATGAAATATGAGGTGCAATGTCAAATAATTTTGATTATTATATCAACCGCAAGAACAATTGACAATGTTTCGACTTTGGTATTTCTACCCTTTGCAGGATGGTTGAATTCTTTGTGAACTTCAAAAGGGAAGCCAATATAAATAACCACATTTTTATACTATTTTTTGTTTGATTTTATAGAAATGGGATAAATCACTAATCGCACATGTCTCATAGCATCTGCAAGGCTTTCCATACTATGATTAGAGAAGATGCATCCATTGTATTCACTAGCAACAATAGCAGGTAGAAGTAGATCACCCATGTGAACTTGGGTATGTGTGATTAACTAGAGAATCATGATTTGGGCAATAATGAGCCTTTTAGGAAATGGATGAACATTGATAGAGCACGTTTAGGAGTGAAAATTGGCACCCTATGCCCTATCCGTCAGATTGTAAGAAACATGAGCCCTTCCTAGCACCGATGGTCCATCCTCCAACCTGTAATTAGTCATCAAATCCAAAGTTAATCCCTACAAAGCATATTGCATGCAAACTAGGGTTAGGAAGAAGGGTAGAGTCTTGTATCTATCTATTGGATGTTGTACCAAGAACTCCATTCTTATTTTATCTTAATCCTAATGGAGTTTACGCTATACCATGTTGAAGTTATGGGAACTTTCGCATTAGTGTCACCACTTAAAAAATAAAATGGTATTCAATTTGAGTTATAGATTGTTTTTATTGAAGTCGAACAACGGTGTTTATGATCTTAATTTAGCAATATTTTGTTCCAAATCTCTGGATGTAGTTATGCAACATTTTAGATTTCCAAATCAATCTCTAGGCTACATAAGCAATGGTACCAAATAATTAAGAATTGGGGAATCAAAAACACTAACTTACCTGAAAATTTGTTGCCTATTAGGGAGTTATGATTGAATGCAATAGAAAGGATTTTCTAGATTAAAGGTAATGTAGAAGATTTAGCACACAGTGTAGAAATTCTTTGCAGATTTAAATTGCTAATTGTAATTTTCTAAAACCATAGACTTGAATCTACTTTACAAATTGTGGAAACCAATTTAAACAATCGCGAAATCACGAAGCATACAAGAGAAAGAATTCAATAAACACATTACAAAATGATTTCTTGGGGAAAGATACAACTAAAAACTCTGCTATCTGTATATTGCATTAGTCATAAAATATATAGATAGCGGGGTTTTTAGCTGTGGCTTCCCCAAGGAAATCATTGTATAATATGTTGATTGAATTCTTTCTCTTGTATGCTTCGTGATAATTTAAATTGGCTTTCGCAATTGGTAGAGTAGATTCAAGTCTATTGTTTAAACAAATTACAATTAAAAGATTGAATCTACCAGGAATTTTAACATTGTATCAAAGCTGAAATCATTATAGAAGAGAAAAATACAAGTTTTTTCTATGTAGGTGAATCAAATTTGTAGTATCATTCTTCAGGATGAGAAAGATTCTGTTTTATGGATTGAGACTTGAGTATGCCCTTGAGGGTAACTCGATTTACATAGCTTTGAAGGATAGGATGGAGGCAGTGTTGGAAGATAGCGGATTGAAGGAAATAGGGACTTGGGCAAGCCAAAATTTGTTTAAGTATTGGCCTAGTATTGTCTAAGAAGCAGTGAGATAGATAGAGATAGTGCAGATGTTTCTCAAGCTTGAGAAAAACATTGTAATCTTCTCATATTTTCTGAGTAATTCAATATACAATTAGCATGGTTTTTAACTGTTGTGTAATGTGTTGATTGAATTTCTTCTCTAGTATGCTTTGTGATTTCATGATCTTTCAATTGTTTCCACAATTGGTAGACTATATTCAAGTCTATTGTTTTAGCAAATTACAATTAGCATTTTGAATCTACAAGAAATTTCTACACACACGTAATAAGAGGATTGGAAAATTTTATAACATTATATATATTGGACAACATTATCATCATCTGCAGGTTAAAATCTCATAGAAGACTAATAAAATGTCAGTTAAGTTTGCATCACTTAGAAAAAGAAATAGGAAGAAAATATCTCTCATAGAAGACTCATAAAAAGTCAGTTTAAGTTTAATTTGAATTACTTAATCATAATAGGAAGACTAAGGACCAGGAGAATATACCCATATTCTTAAACCGACCTTGATGAGCTTCCTAAAAATGGGTAGAATGGAGGCGGGAGAAACGTTCTAGGAAAACAATTCACTATATACAGAAAAACATTTCGATTAATGAGGTAAGAAAGCTGTAAAAAATAAATCCCTAGAATGAGCAAGAGTTGTATAATTCTGCTAGTACCTGCACAATGTTTAGAGATGAGAAATTTTGGTCTTGTTTGCATGTAGTGATTTTTGCACATCAACTCTATTGAAATATGTTTTTGCATAATCCTCCACTCAAGGATAATAAGCAAAAGGTAATTTATGCCACAAGTCCTACAATGAGAAAATAAGCATGGACAAGAAATAATTATATACTTATACATGAGTGATAAGAAAGAAATAGATACTTATACAGGTTTGATAAAACCTTTTGAACCAATTTAAAAGAAAAATGTATGAATTCTCAACTCCAAATTCAAGCAGAAAAATGTTATATTCATTGCTTTTCATCTCTAGGCATAAGGGTTCAAGAATTAACATAATGCAAAACCACATAGAAAGAAAATCAGACTCTGAATAATACTATACCTATATTTGGGTTTAAGTATTAACATAATGCAAAGCCACAGAGAAAGAAAATCAGACTGTGAATAGTATTATACCTCTAATGCTATCTCCTAGTTCACTCAAATCCGAGGATATATTTGTGTAAGAGAAGGCAACTACAATGGGTGCCTCCAAGAATAAAATATTTTATACTGTAAAATACAGTCAAAAAGATAATAAAATAAATAAAGAGTAAAGAATTTAGCTTTAAATAAAAAATAGTGACAGTTAAGTGTTGCAATAAAAATAAAACACTTATTCAGATGATAACAAGTGGTCGAGATGTGCAAGTCCAAAAACGTCATTAAATTTCTATTTCTAGTCCATGATGAGTAAATTCAAGTGGGAAAAGGAGTAGAGAAAAACATCGATAAAATGAAAACAAATTTTCACTGTACATCGACGTCTTCGTGCTACGGGAGGGACGCTATTTGTTGTGTGCCCTCCCTACCATGATGGCATTTAAAATGGAGATTGACTCATCGCTCGTACGAGACCTGTCCAACATCTTGTGCCACCTGTCTAGTTTGGTGAGAGCATTAAATTGGCCCTTTAATGCTCTGTCTAGGGTTTCCTATGGCTCATTTTATGCCATGACTTCGTCGCCCTGTGCATTATTGTTCAAGCCCGGTGTGTGGGCACTATGCTTCACCGACTATGGCTCCTCCAAGCTCCTGTATTGGTTCACCTGTACTGTCATTAACACATTTCTCATCGGGAATTTTTGTTTGGATAGGTTTGCGGTTCATTTAGGGTTTCACATGTGGTTGCTTTACATGATTTGAGGGGGGTTAACCAGTGTGCTTGAGGTTGTTCATCCTTTTTCATGGGCGGTTTACCAATACAATTGTTGTTGTTTCGATTACACAGCCTGTGTTTTGCGAAGAAGCCTGTGGGAGATTCGATTTAGTTAGGTGGTGGACATGAAAGTTTCAAGGTCCATTCTAGTAAGTGGTTAAATTAATGGAGTTTTTTTGGGTTTTGATGTAGTTTTTTTGCAGTTTGTGCCAAAATGATCATTTTTCTATGTTTGTGTTGCAGGTAACCTTTCAAGTTGTCACAGAAGCAGTATGGCGAGATTTGAGGTGACGTTTGGACATGGTGGTGGCTTCTGCAACTCTATGTTTTTCAAAACTTGAATTTGTTGTTTGGAATTTAGCTCTTGTTGCACTGTTCAACAAGGATTATGGTAGGGTTTTGTGAATATTGTGTGTAATATTCCTAATTATCCCAAGCTAATAGGAATATACTATTTTGTTTTCATTTTCTTGTTGCAAGAATAAAATTGTAAAGGAGGATAAATTAAACTCCTAAAACAACAAAATAAATCAATGCCCATATGAACAAGGCTAAATCTGGGTTGCCTTAGAAAAACACCCTTATGTGTGAAAGGGATTAAGTCATTTGACTGGGTCAACTGGACCAATTCAATAGCGTTGTCTACATGCATTGAACCACCTAGATGCACAACACGGTTTTAGTTGGAGGCTAATCATGTGAATGCAGCTAAATCATTGAGATGGTTTAGGGTTTGGCAAGGATTCCATCTTATTTAAGGAGAAGGAGGACAACATGAGAAGGGTTTTTGAACATATTGTATTGAAAGGATTTGTCTGTTTTGACACTTCTTGTTCTCTCACTGTTTAGTTGAGAATAGTGCTACTTAGCACTTAGGTGTTCCTGAGAGGGAATCCCACCTCCTTCCTAGAGCATCTCTTGGAGGAGTCTTGCATTTCTTATCCACTATCAGGCATTTGGCCAAGCTCTTCTTCCAACTACAACTCAGATCCTGTTAAGGGTTTGTTTTTCCTTGTAAGCAGCAGCAAGTGGAGGCTAGATCTATTCAGATCTATGCCATACTAGTGCCTCTTTTTAGTGGGAAAGCCTTCTATCCCATTGGAAAGAGTGTATTAGCTGATTGGAGCTCCAGATATACATCTTGGCATTAGGAAAAACTCTACATCAAGCCTACAACATTGTTTATCTCCTTGGACTGCGTTATTTGCAAGTGAGAAGTTGCAGGGTGTTTGGAAACTATTTGGAGGAGAGATCTCTAGTGTAAAGGAGTCTTCCTTACACAGTGGTGATCCATGGATTAGCCATCTAATCCATGTATCTTTCAGATCTGATATATTCATTGATGTATCTATTTCAGAATTTCTGAATCATTCTGCAGATCTGCTGTAGTAGATCTCAGATCTACTCTCTGTGTTTCATGTATTTCTAAAAACCCCAAGGGGTATGTAAAATAGAGACAATCTAGTGTAAAGACCTGGTATAGATCTAATATTTTGTACACAGATCTATCCTAGATCTTAGTTGTAACCTATAGCTATTGTTTACTCATAGAAATAATGTTGTCAAGGCTTTGTAGTGAAATATATTGTTGCAGTACCTCTTTTAGAGGGTTTTCCTTCATAAAAGTCTCCATCTTTCTCTTGTACATTGATTGGGCCACATTGTAAGTCTGATTTACCATTGTACAAGATGTTTTTGAGCTATCATATTGGTCTCTTACTACTGCTATCTAAAACTGCGTTATTTACTGGGAAATGTTCTTTTGTATTGCTGTAGTCCCTTCCTTGGGCAGTTTTCAAGCCATACTGGGTGTGGGAGATCGGTTTAACCCACCTAGTTTGATTTTTTTTTATGTCTTCTTGGATTTTAGTCTTATATTATCAGATCTAAGGGATCCAAGGGTTGATTTCAAGTGTTGTAGCATCCATTCCTGAAAAATGCGTTTTTTAGGTATGCCTTTCTAGCAATCCCGATTTTGGGATATTACATTGTGTATTTTATTTTTATGTATGAGTATATTTTTCCAGTTGGGATTCATTTGGCTTCATTGGGATGCGAGGGTTTTCCTGGCTACAATGGTCTCAGCGCACATGCACTTTTTTTGTCTAGTTACAAATATCTTATTTTTCTGGTTACTGATATCTTGAATATATTTTAGTTTTGTAAAATTGAGTCAGTGGGAATATTTCAAGAGTAGTATAAGCGTAGCCAGGTCTTAGGCAAGTTTGTGACTTTTTAAATTCTCCAATACACCAACTTATCCTCTTAACACAGAGATATTACATGAGGAATAATCGTCTTATTACACTCATGACTTTAGTAGGACCAATAGGAGAATGGAAGCTAGATATATGTCATTGAGAAATAATTCTGAAGACTATGCATCCATTCCAACATTTATTCATGAAGTTTAGGCTCAAAAAAAAATTTGGGTCACTGTTGGCTAAAGATGTCGCTAGCTACAGTTTTTTGTCAAAAGAAAAAAAATTGTATAGATTATACTTTAACTGTAATGTTCTGTTTCTGGCACACCAATAATGGTTTGGTTTTTGCAGAATGATAAATGTATTTCAAACATTTTTATGCTTTTTGATAATGATCTTGCGTGGGATTTTATCAATTTTTTAAAATTCTTATATGGAATCTTGCAGGCAATTGGGGATTTTGTTTAACATTGTTCATATCATATGAATTCTTTTGTGAAATTGGTGATCTAATATGTTTGATTTTATATGAAATTATATGAGAAATTGGGGTTTAGGTAGTAGTTGGAACTATGATGGGAATAAAATACCATATACCTTCTCTTTTTGTTTTGGTGGTAAACTCACAAACATGCAAGTATTTAGTCTTTCCTTTTTTAATTTGGGAGTAGGAGATAGATTGTAGTGGCTTGGGGATGCCTATGGTATTCTCTTGGCTTGTTGATGCTTCATTTGATAATAAAGGTTTTATACTATCAAAAGTGAATTTTATTTCTTTTTACTTCAAGTAGATCCTGTAAGGTCCAAACAAACCCATCAAACTTCATTTGTAAGGCATCATTTGAGTGTCTAGAGCCAAACCCAATTCTTAAAGGGGTGGTAAGTAATTCATACTCCAAAATCATTTAGGGATATATATCTTTGTAAGGCATCATTTGAATGTCTAAAGCCAAACCCCAATTCATAAATGGGTGGTAAGTAATTCATACTCCAAAAACATTTAGGTATATATATCTTAGCTTTTAGTTTGTTAATATTCATTTATTTATGTTTTAGCATTAACTTTCTGTAAATTTGTAGTTGTATTCTTTCAATAATTATTTTGGTCAATAGATAAAGTGGAAAAATAAACCAACCTAATTCTCATAATCTACATACCATCCTTTTATTAACTCATACCAAATATCAAGGAACAACACCAATATCATCATTTACAGTAAAGAAAATTCAAAAAAGAAACAATGTATTTTAATGGTAGAGAATTAGTAAATATATTTAGTAGTTGTTTCACTTAACATTACTATTCAACCAGAATTTGTTCCACCATCATTTTTTTAGAAATTGAGGTTATCATATTGTTATCCATGATAACCATTAGGTTAAGTGACTTAGGTTTTAGTAGTATTTTTAAGTTTATGATTTTCAAAATTTGACATGTATGAAGGTATTTTAGTGATGTTGAAAGGTCATCATTAGTGTTTATGGGAGTCATTGTCAAAGAAAAACCCAAAAATTCATTGTGCATAAGAATATATTGTCATTATGGTGAATTTGGTACTTTTACACACTTCTGCAACAACTCTAGTTTAAACATGTCAGAATTTGATACGAAAGTTCCTGACACTTCCGTAGCAAATTTGTCTTCTCCAACACAGTTTTCACTACGGAAGTTGGTTTTTCTACTAAGAGCAGGGAAAAATGTACAAAGTGTCAAAAAGGTTTAGGTCAAAGACTTAGAAGCACAGATGGAAATGGTACAGGCTGGATTGTTGAAAAAAAGGCCTAAAAATGATTGTACAAAATTATGATGTGGCTCCATAAACATGGTAAGATTACATATTTTTTGGCTATATTATGGCTTATGCTATTATAAAGTCATGTATATGCTTCTACAAATGTTTTGGAGGTGATACAAATGTTTTGAAGGTGATAAAAGGAAGAAAGTGCAAAATCTCAAAAATCTAGGTACTTCCGTAGCAACTTACAGGTTTGAAGGCAGAAATTTGGTACAGAAGTGTTGTAGCTTTCCATGGAGGTAAACATCAGCCAAAATTTCAGAAACAAGAAGGCTCAAGGCATGTGTTTAACCCATTAACCTCAAGGAATACCCTAGAATAGTCATGAAAGTTATAAATTATGTAAACGATTGATTTTGACATTTGCTACTATAGTTTGCTACCGAATTTCTGGAAATGATTGTTTTAGTAGTCAACTTGAAGCACACTTTTTGACCAAATGGAAGGGAATTTTGGAAATATAAAGGAGGTTTTTCTTCAACATGAGCACATATACAAAATCCTCTGTCAGTGTTTTCACAACCATCAGGGTTTGGAAAATACACACTCATCTTTAAGGCCTATTTTACATAATTTTACATATTTGTGCAGAAATTTGAATTTCGACTTGGTGGAGGTCTAGGTCAGCAAGGTCAACATCCACATGGCATGATGACACATTAGCAGTACAAAAAATTCATAAAATAATTTGGTTGCATTTGATAGGGGTTATTAAAAGAATTTGTTGAGTTATTTAATGATAGAAGAGTCCTTTTTGTGTACAAACTTTTCCAAAAAGAAAATATCCCTGGAAAGTCCCCATGTGATGTAATTCTATTAGAAAAGGGTCTCTTAGGTAGGAATTCGAGGCTGGCCCTAGTGGAAAACCATTGTATGAAGGCCTCACTCTATATATGGTGGACTCTTTCACTTTGTTGAGGGGTGAATGTTATGAGCAAGGTACTATGTACATTTTCTCTATCAAGCTAATACACAGTTTACAGCAGTTGCCTTCAAAACCTAAGATTCTTCTTGGATTATCTTTTATCTCTGCAGTTTATGTATTTTCATCAACCTCATGGTATTATGATTAATTGGACTTCATAACTTTATGCTCAAATTTCTTTCTGTACTACGTTTTTCTATAAAAGTTATGTTTTAAGTCATTTGCCTCACCTTCCATGAATGCATTTTCTAGTAATTGAATTTCTTTAGATGACTCCATGCCCAATGGTAGCCATCATACACTCTTCCACCTACAAATCACATAAAACACAAAAATATTTAGCCATCTGCAATAGAGATCTTATCTTGAGTATTCATTTTTTTCTTTAAGAGAGTCCTCTCTGATTGGAAGGGCTAACTTCCAGTCCAAACTGGTTTTAAATAGTTGTGTTAGGTTAATGGTTGACACAATCCAAATTCTCCAGCCTAGTGATAACACATATTATTTTGCCTCTTGCCCATGACGACCTCTGTAATAGGCTCTCATTTTTTGTTGAGATGGTTTTCCTGGCTGCAGTGGTCTAACCGCACATGCACTTTATTTGTCTTCTAAGTTATCTTACAATAAATGAGGTTTGATATGAGGTGTGAGGTTAGGTAATTTTACGGTTCATTATTTTATGGAATTTTCATATTAAAAAAAGTGAATTGTTCAAGATTTCATTATTCACTTGAGTTTTTCCTTTAATTAACAACTTGGGTATAAATGTTTTGTAAATAATTTGGTGTGTAGAGGCATATCATAAATTCCCATTTTCATTCTCATGTAATATTTATCCATTATAATAAACTATTAATGTTCCTTCTAAAATGGATTTTGGTTACAATGTTGCAAACAATATGAAATAAAACAACCTAGGTTATAAGCCAAAATTTTCTTGTGACAAGAAAAAGAGGAAATCCATCCAAAATCCACACCACAATATGGTTACAACAAAAAAATATGACACCCCTATTCTTTATGGCCTCAAGAATCTTCAGTGCTGAAACTCCCGGAGTTTCCTTCTTGAGCCAAGTAGGTTGGCATACCTTATAATGGTTGATTAGGATGTGGTGGATTGTTTCCATATGATTGAGTCAAATTTTTCCCTTCCAACCATGGAGGAATTGAGTACCCATACCTCACGCTTGTGCTACTAAACCCTTGTTGGCTTGAGGGATCCTAACCTAGGTTCGGAGTTAAGTTTAACAAACAAAACCCTCTTACTACTGGACCTTTCAGTAGTGACCTACTTGCGCAAGTCAAAATCTCACTCGAAGAAATATGGGGGGGTGTTGGAACCAGGTTTCCACACCCTGAGAGATAATTAAATGATGTGGGTGTCTTCAGATCTAAAACAACTATGATCATATCTTCGCAACCGAAGCCCTAACCAGAAACCCTAAGAAAACAGATTTAGGTCAAATACACAAAATACCTTATGTGTGCGCTAGAAAAGACTCTGCAATCCTTTTAATTATCCTTAATACATATTCTTAAAGCTCAACCATAGCAGATCCATTCTTTTATCATTCATCTAAAGCAGAAAAAAAATTGCGCAATCGATCTGAACACATATAATACAGTAACCGGAAATAACATGCAGAAATAGATCATAAAGAAACCAATAGATGCATGTGATACTCAGATATCATTCAAAACAGTTCTTCATTCATTAACAGTTCAGATTTCCCTTACAACACCTTTAGTCTACCCACGCACACAGCCAGCGGGGTCTGCACATAGCAAGACTAAGGTCTTTGCGCACACAGTCAGCAGGAGCCTTCTAACCTAGACAAGTTGGCTAAAATATAAAAACAGAATCAAATCTCTATCATCAACATTAACATTGTCCTCTATCGACTCGATCTAGACTCATATTTATACTTTTAGCCTGTGCTCATATAAGGTCTCCAAATTGTAGTTTGCGGCCCCTAGTTCTACCCTTTGACCCATTACAACTCATGAGGGGATTTGACCCACCAAAAAGCCCCTTGAATTGTGCTGCACATGAATAAAATTACAAAAAATTTACAAAAATATTCCAAAAATATGTCAAAATTTGGCCCTAAGGGACCCCGCTCCAACATGCCCCCAAAAGAATCTTGTGAGTCGTCTTGAGTCATAGTAGTATTGGGTTCTTCATCTTGTTCTTCAGGTCTTCAATGGAAGTAGCAAATGGTTCTAGGATGTCCGCACTCTGATCTGCTTCACACTGCACGGTATCTACCAGCTTCTGCAATGTCATCCCTTCTACGACTAGTTTGATACTTTGCAGGGTTTAATTCGGTATCTTAACTAATGCTTCTAGGTCTTAAGAAAAATTCATTGCCTCATCTACCCATGGCTTCATATGCTTTGTTACAATCTTCTTCTTCTTGCAGAGCTCCTCGAATTCATCTCGAAGAACTTGACTCCTCTGCAAGCGGGCCATGCGTTGAGCAGTAAAAAAAGTGGACAATGCCTCCTGAAGGTCGTCAAATTCTTTCTCCTTGGCGCACAACTCTTGATTGATATTTTTGACTAGTGGGTCCATTTACACAGAGGTCCACAGTCCCATTGTTGTCTCGAGCAGCACGGAGCCTTTGGAAACGTTAGCTGAGATGCTCTTTGATGCTTATTTCACCAAGGTTTCCCGCTGCACACACACCTCTAGGGGAGTATTGGGTTGCATCTTAGCCTGCAATGTTGTAATATGCTGCTCAAATTCGACCTTAACCGTCTGCACTTCTATCCTGGAATCCTTTAGCAAGACAATGTGCAACAATCAAGCTTTCAATTTTGACCTACAGCGCGGTGGATGTAGGAATATCTACTTGAGAAAGATCACCACACAACCTAACGATTTAGTATTCCAGTTCTGCACACTGGGCCACAGCCACCTGCTGCACTGTTTGTGCCTAGAGTGATTCTTCAGTTTTGTTGCAACCATCTGTTTTGCTTCATTCAACTGTTGCTGCACACATGCATCCCTGCACTGCAGCTCATCAGAGATTATAGTATGGATAACGTGTAGCTTTCCACTTGGAAATTTCGATAGATCGATTCCAACCTCGGGACAGGTTTGAACCTTCACGCGTAGCTCTGGCTACTCCACTGTAAGTTTTGTGCCTACTCCACTGTAATTTTTGTGCCTAGGAAGGGGCAGATTTGTCTATTTGATGTTTCGATGATCATTATTATATTTAGGCTCACTTGAATTGGCCTCACTTGATCTACACACGCTTGTAAGTTGTCGGCCTTTAGCTGCAAGAACTACAATTCGGATTGTAAGGCCTCCAATGCAGCCTTGTATTTCTCTTCCACGGTAGTCCATCTATATTCAGAAATAGAAGTGACTGCGTCTGCAATTTTATCCAAGTACTCTTCTATCAGGGTGACCTCTTTTGCTCCTCTTGCCTTGGATCCCTTACGCTTCTTTCGTGGACCCTTGGAATTTTCTGCACCACGCTTAATGCCACATGGAGAGTCTGCACCAGTACCTTCTAGCCCATCGAGGCCTCCAGGGTCCACATCAACTTCGCTTCCAAGGTTTTTTTCTGTATCCTTCCCTGCTTCCTGCTCAGGCTCCTTCTCACCGTCCTTCTACGCGCTTGTTTCTGCATCTTTTTTAGTTTGCACCTTGACCTCTTTCTCTTTATCTCCTGGAGTTGTTTCTTTCCCTGAAGTAGAGTTAGTAATGGGCTTGGTAGATCCGAGCCCCACTTTCCATGCTTCTGGCCTAGTCGCAATGACCTGGTCGACCTCCACCTCAATCACCATAAAATGAAAGTTATACCATGTGGGTTCATTATGCGCCCTGACCTACATGTGGTGCATTTTTATCTAAAACATGATGATACTTTTGTACTTCTCATATATTTCCATTGATAGCCTCATTTGCGAGTGGATTACAGCAGATAGCGAGACCTCAAATAGCACCCAAAAAATCTTATTTTCCTTCACTCACCTAGGGTCGGAGGAATCCCATAGATTAGCAAAGTGCACACCCTTGCATACGCTAGGCTCTAATTCTGGGAGAACTGCATCCGCTAGAGTCTCCCATACAATCAACGCAATGAGTAGCAACATCCAAGAGTAGAAAAATAGCTTCCCCTGCTCCTATGCTTCGTGCACATTCTCCTAGAATTCTTCACAGAGGTACTGGGACCAGTTGTAGTTGAACCCCTATTTGCATTGGCCTGCCAATTCAATTACATGTGCAAGGACCCCTTTTGGTTGACACTTGTGCATCAACTTGCATCCTAGGACTAAATTTCCTAGGCACACAC
Organism: Pinus albicaulis; assembly: GCA_034641835.2. Classification (NCBI taxonomy): domain Eukaryota; kingdom Viridiplantae; phylum Streptophyta; class Pinopsida; order Pinales; family Pinaceae; genus Pinus; species Pinus albicaulis. The sequence continues at coordinate 132,255 of JAXQQM020082953.1, read as the reverse complement.
CTGATTCTGCAATTTTTTTCACCGGGAATCCCCTTTTGTCCCGCTCAACCTTGTAATATTTCTTGACTTTTTTCGCAACCTTGAGCTCGTTTCTTTTTCCAAAATATGCCTTTGGATGAGGCCCCTTCTTGGGCAGGCCGGTGATCAGGTGGATCGGGGCAGCATCGATCGGAAAGCATCCTTGGATCAACAGACATCCATCATGTACTAAAGCGAGTAGTTGGCACACGCGAATAGTAGTGATAGGATATCTCCCAAAATACAGAATCTACAAAAAATTTAGGATCCTGATGTTGCATCAGCTCAACCTTTACCACATCATCATAGAGCACCCTCTCCAAGTAGTACTTTGGTGCTAGCTCAGGGAAAATTTCCTCGTTTGCCAAATCATGGTCATCGAACTTGACACTCTATAATATTCCAAAATTAACATGCAGCTAATTGGAATATTAATTTTTTCTTTTATCATTTAGATAGATGAATAAGTGGATAGGAAGACCCATAAATCTCTTTAGTAGGAATAAAATCCCTCTTAATGTGAATATGGATAATCTTGATAGCTGGATAAAGCACCTCCATGTGTGAATAGGGGCTAAAGCATGTGGACAAGGTCAATGTTGACCAAATCAACAACACTCGTATGGAGAGAGTGAATCATCAATGAGATACAGTGTAGTGTTAATGGGAGAAATTCTCCATGAGAGTAGTGGCTTTAATAAGTGGGACCCAAAGTGAGTAGGCTCACAATGCATATAAGGAAGGGAAAGGCAGCCATAGAGGGTATGTTCGATGATTATTGATTTTGTGGTATGTATGACTGTTTGCACTCTTTAGCTGTTTAGCAGAGTCCTTTGTGTTGTTTAGCACAAGGGTGTTCCCTAGCTGGAATCCCACAGTCATCCATGGAAAATTTTAGGGGCTAATATTCGCAGGTGGGCTAATTTTCCATGCTTTAAAAAAAAAATAGATTCACGAATTTCCATTTTTTTTATGAAATGATTTGCCCAAATTTTATAGTACACCACTATTTTACCTTTAAAATCTCCAAAATATTATATTGACTAATATAAAATCATTGGAAACATAAATATTTCTCCAAAAATATCGCCAAAAATTTTACAATTTCCATATTAGGGACTAGTAAGATTCGCCAAGGTTTCTAAACGTTAAGATAAAATTACATCCTTAAAATTTTCCCTGCACTCATCCTTGGGGGAATTCGAGTGCCTACCATAGAGAGTTATTGTTGAGCTGCATATCCACATTCCGGCATCAGGCCAAGCTTCAGTCTTTAGCTACAACGCAGTTTCTGTTCAGAGTTGTGCTGTGTTGCAGGGTGTTGCAATGGAGGATTGATAAGGCCAATTTCTGAGTTTTTTTTCAGTGGAGAGGTTGCCTTTCCATTTGGAGGCTAGCAAGGAAGGCCCAAGAGCTTTATTTCATATTTTGACACCAGGCCAACCTATTTTCATCTCCTACATTGCAGATCCCCTCATAGACTGCGTTATTTCAATGTGCATTTGCAGTGGAGGTTTCAGTGCTTGATTTGGAGGGTGAGATCTTCAAGAAAGGGATCAACCTTTCACTTGGAGGAGATATATACATTTCATATCAATTTCAACTACCTCCTTCCACTTATTCAGTTGTAGCTACTATTCAGCCCTAGGGCTGCATTCCAACATTTTTGTGTTTTGGGTATTTCCAGAAACCCTTTCTGGGTTGTCCTGGAAATGTGCTTGGGAGCTTAGATCTCTATCCCTGGCACTATTTTAGTTACATAATAGAAGATCCATATTGTTATACTTTTCTTGTAGTAGTTTATTCACTAAAACTGCATTGTCTTGGCCCATGGAATTTGTATAGCGGTTATAGTTCATGTATTGGCATATTTTCTTAGTGGATGCTTGTGTTATAGTTCTTGAGTGACTTGATCCTCAATATTTTATGCTCAGTAGGGATAATATGTTTAATAATATGGCTGCACATTTGTCTCATATATTTGTGTATTTATATTCACAGCCACTTTTCCATTATTTTGTTCTATTTTCCTGTCTTTTCCATTTTGGAATATTACAGTGGTATCAGAGCATAATCTTGGCTCAGCCTATGAGTTTCAGCCAATATGTTATAAGAAGAAGAAGCAGAAAATAAAAAGAGATCTACAATGATTGAAGGAATGAGCTTTGCCTCATATCTTTTCAGATCCATGAAGAACCTCTCCAAGGATTCCAAGAAAATGAGAATGGAGAGATGTAATGAGACCTCAAGAGGGTTTCAAGATGAGGAAGGTCCATGCACTTCCTATTAGCAGCATAAGAAATTGGTATTGCATAGAGCTTCAAAGAGATCCACTATCTCCACTTCCTTTGAAGAGGAAGGTGAAAGACATGGGGATGGAGGAAACTTAGATCATGATATTCTAAGTGATTATCTTGTAGAGTACAAGTCTCAATCAAGAGCTTTCAAGGATAATCTAACTCTCTAGTAGTTTATTCAGATCAAGGAAGAGAGGAGACCTTTCAGCGATAGAAGGAAAAGACACAATATATTTCTATTTTCTACATTTGATGGGTCATCCACATGCACAAAAAGGGCCTGGAGAAGGAAATTAGATGAATTCTTCTTGCTACATCCATTAGTAGAAAGATAAGTTGTTGAGATTGCAGCGCTGCACCTTGAGGGTGAAGCAAACATTTTGTGGTTCAACCATTTGAGACATGCAAGAGTGATTGCATATTCAGATTTTACTCAAAGGTTTATCAAGAAGTTTGATAAGAAGAAACTGGAGAAGCCAAGGGAAGATGTCCATATTATTATTCTGGAGGAAGAGCAACTTCCACCATCACTTGCTATAGGAGTACTTGCATCATTACAAAGTGGTCTTGATATCTTGACATTTAAATTCCCATGCATTATTTAGGAGATTCATGAGGAGGAGGAGGCTTATATTAGCACTGGTGAAATAGTAGAGGAGCAGCCATCATCATCACCATCAGTTGGAGAAGTCATCACACTGGTGGGAGGAACCCTTGTAGCAATACAAGATGTTCCCAAGGTTCAACTTAACCAAGGTATGCAAACATTTCCACTTCCTATTATTTCAGCACATCATATGGAGAGTTGTGGGGACATGCCATCAGGGAAATGGCATGACCTAGGGTCAAAGAACACTACTGATTTGGAGTAGTAGACTATCACTGCACAAAGGACCCTTGACTGGTTCAAGGAGGAGATATATAGTCATCATGGTTACTCATTGTTGAGCTACACACAACACTTTGGGTTGGATTGTATAATTTTGGAGGGTGGGATGAGCATAATCCTAATCAATCCAATGTAGAACTATATGTTCAACATTGTGCATGATCATGAGATAGCAGATGCACCGTCATGGAGATTAGAAGTGCTGTCATTGAGCAACAGTGTTGAGTTGGGGGCCCAAATATTATTCGGAAATTCTGATGACCTTGATACTTGTATAGCAGTGGATAGGCAGATGGTTTATGGAAGACATCTTATGATGGACAAAATATCCCATTATTATGATGGATCCTTCTTGATGAGCACATCTTAGCTCAAAGAGAAGATTTTTCCTACAACATCTTTGGAACCTTATGGGTTCAACTTGGTCATTTATGAATGGTCTTCATACGGAGATCTCCAGGAGGTTGCACTTCAACATCCCATGAAGTGAAAATATAGTGATCAAATTTTGGAGTATGGCATTCTCCATTTGATGAATACCAATTTGGAGCATGATAGGAGACACCCACAGTTGGATGGATGGGTGAGGATGATGGGAAAGAGGTTGGTGAGCCACTTGCAGATCTATGACACAGGGCAGGATGAGGCATGGCTGCACTGGCTACTCTTGAAAGACTTTGGCCATCATGTGACATATCCTATCTCAAAGGGTATGTTATGGTTTGGGTCATTGCATGGCACCCATATGTTATGGAAGTAGAAGATTTGGTTGTATGGGGCATTTTACAAGTAGATCATCATGATGGTACTCCATGACTTGTATGATGATGAGATGAGGAGGAAAAAAGAGTTATTGTTGCTTTGGTTACTCTTGGGAGAGTATGGGCTGATTTTCTCCCATACTTTGCATCATGTTTCAGGGGTAGAGGATGGCACAATCATGGTGCAAAGGGGCTAATCCTTAGCTTTGGAGTATCAGGAGGTACTTCCACATAGGAAGGAGTCTCCCATATGTAGTATTTTTATGGTATGTGACTTTGGCATTTGGCATGTCAAAGAATGGAGTTGTGAGATGACAGGAGCCTTATCACAAAGGCCAACACTGTTGTCACTTGGGAGTTTGGATTTGTTGATGGAGTGTTCCCAAGATCACTTCACATATGATGCACTTGATGGGAAAGTATGAGATGAGAGTGATGGAGTGGTGTATGGATACATCTGTTACCATGATATGATCTTCTTGAGTTGGATCTCCAAGCATAAGAAGAAGACCTTACATGCAGCACTTGGTTCATTCCTTTCCATTCACCAAGGTTTCATGGAGATATATCATACCACTATGCAAAGATCATCCATGGACATCATGATCAGCTTACTCTCAGTACATGGTAAGAGTTGTATTTTTTTACTTATTGATCATCTAAAAAAGTATTTGCATTCTCTTACCATCTATATACAGTGCATTTCTCTACAAGAGGGCAAGTTTAAATTTGGGCTTCATGGTCCTTTTGGGACCAACATTAGTGATGGAGATATCCACCTCTTATATGGCTTTGGGAAAGTATTGTTGATCCAGATGGATATCGGTGGCCACCCACCTATTCCATTTGGACCCACACCATCAATTCTTGCAGCTTTTCACATTCAACACAACTTACTATTTTTAGCACGTTTTCGGGTCCTGCACTCCCGGAGCCATTTTGGGGCCTTAATGATCCAAGTGGATATTGGTGGCCACCCACCTATTCCATTTCAACCCCCACCATAAGTTCGTTCAGTGTTTAGGTTGCATCAAAATTTACTATTTTTAGCAGTTTTTCGGGTCCTAAACTTCCGGAACTGTTTTGAGGCCCTAAACGACGTCTTTTTGGAAAAACTGGTCCATGAACCCTTATTGCTCACATTGAAAGTTGTACTCCTCAGATAGGTATTTCTAACGAGATATGATATGCGTCAAATAGAGATCGTATGCCAAAGTTACGTCCCCGAGAAGTTGAAACACCAATTTACCCAAACAGGGCCCATAGTTTTGGCACTTCATCTCCTAGGGTTAGGTTTTTGGATGTTTAGAGTTATCCATTGTTTCTCAATAATAAATAGGCCCTCAGGCCTCATTGTAACAGAGTTTAGAGGTATGTAGCCGCCACATCTCTTCTTAGAGATACGCTACCAGCGCCCTAGCTTGTTTCCATTATGTTTGTAAGCTTATTTCAGTCATTCTTTTATTAATAAAATGAAGCATTATTTCCACTGCATATCTGTGCTTATGGTTATATGTGTATTCTGTTGCGTTCCTGCATAAATCTGAATCGATGGTATTAGAGCAGTCTGCTCTTTCTCTGTTTTTCTTTGCATGTCCCCAACACGATCAAGGTATAAGGAGTTAGGGCTCGATCTGGTTGAACCCTTGCAAGATCAGCCTCGCAAACCCCGACGACCCCCCATGGCGGAAGAAAAGAAAGACGAGGGAGCAAGAGATCCTATCAAAATATTGCTTGAGGAGGCCCTCGAGAAACAAAGGAACACGATGATGGATATATTTGCGTAGATCCTTCAACGACTGCCCACCTACGGCGCATCTCCATCCAACAACCATTCTGGAGGCGCCACTCCCTTCAAGTTACAGGTAAACTTTGACATTCCTATATTTGAAGGCCAGATAGATGTAGACATCATAGATAGATGGTTAAATTTATTGGAAGGGTATTTCTTGGTCCATGATTTCTCCAACCGAGAAAATATTATTTTTGCACTCCTCAAAGCCACTCCACATGTCAAATACTGGTGAGAAACCTTTTGTGAGCAAGAGGAAGAAGGGGAACCCTTTCTGTTCTCAGCCACACCCACATGGAATTCATTCTGAGATGGCATCAAGGAACAATATTACCCCGAGGGGAGCTATGAGGACAAATACATCCAATGGACCACACTGCGACAGCAAAGCGATTAAGATGTGCACAAACTAACAAATTTGTTCCATACCCTGAGCACAAAGTTGGGTATTAAAGATTCAGAGAGGCATTTTGTGCTCAAGTACCACGACTATCTGCAAAAACACATTCAGGAGGAAATGGATTTTCTCGGCATCACATCACTTGGCATGGCATATCACTATGACGCTAAGATTGAGCAGAAATTTAAGCAGAAGAAGCGATACTTTGGATCTATGAATCTGAAGCTACGGAAAGGTGCCCCTAAACCGCAGAACAAGGGGAAAGGCGAAAGCAGGGTGACTCAGAAAAACACCAAAAATCCAAAGAAGGACATGGGGAAGTGGTGTGAATTTCATAACAGCCCCACTCATAGCACAAATTAGTGTCGGGCCAAACAGTTGTTGGTGGCTAAACTAAAGGCACCCAAATTAGATGCATTTTCTAATCTTGAGTTAGAACTAGACAAAGGCAATGACAAAGGGAAGAAAATCGTTGATGTAAATCCCAGTGCCATTGTTGCCAGCACCAAGATCCAGAGGGAGGATCCTAAGGATCCAGAGGAGGGGGAGCACCTCTTCCATTTACAGATGTGGGTGAAGGATTCTCCACTGCAATTCCTTATTGATAGCGGAAGCCAAAATAACCTCATTTCAGTAGATCTATCCGAGGAGTCTGTTGTGCTGTTTAGCACAAGGGTGTTCCTGAGCGAGAATCCCACACTCATCCTCGGGGGACTTCGAGTGCCTAATCACGAGATTTATTTTTTAGCTTCATATCCACATTTCGACATCAGGTAAAGCTTCAGTCTTCAACTACAACATAGTTTCTGTTCATAGTTGTGTTGTGTTGCAGGGTGTTGTAGTGGAGGATTGATAGGGCCAATTTTTAAGTTTGTTTTTTAGTGGAGAGTTTTCCTTTCCACTGGGAGGCTAGCAAGGAAGATCCAGGAGCTTTGTTTCATATTTTGGCACCAGGCCAACCTATTTTCATCTCCTACAACGTAGATCCCCTCATAGACTGCATTATTTTAGTGTGCATTTGCAGTGGAGGTTTCAGTGCTTGATTTGGAGGGTGAGATCATCAAGGAGAGGATCAACCTTTCACTTGGAGGATATATTGGAGGAGATCTATACATTTCATATCAGTTTCAACTACCTCCTTCTACTAATTTAGTTGCAGCTTCTATTCAGCCCTAGGGCTGCATTCTGACATTTTTGCATTTTGGGTATTTCCGGAAACCCTTTCTGGGTTGTCTTGGAAATGTGCTTGGGAGCTTAGATCTCTATCCCCGACACTATTTGAGCTATATAACAACAGATCCATATTGTTATAATTTTCCTGTAGCAGTTTATGCACTAAAACTACGATGTCTTGGCTCATGGAATTTGTATAACAGTTATAGTTCATGTATTGGCATATTTTCTTAGTGGATGCTTGTGTTGTAGTGCATGAGTGACTTGGTCCTCAAGATTGTATGCTCATTATGGCTAATATGTTTAATAATATGGCTGTACATTTGTCTCATATATTGGTGTATTGATATTCACTACTACTTTTCCATTATTTTGTTCTATATTCCTATCTTTTCCATTTTGGAATATTACACGCTTGGTATCTTGTCAAAGACATCTTCACCAAGGGGAACATCTTGCAGGACCAGAGGCATCTAAAGGTAGTACCGCACCGTGTCTACATTCTTTGGCGCAGGCACAGAGGGTCTGTGTGACTTGATATATGGCAGCTACCATGAGATAGGCTCAACCAGCATAGCCTCCTCAGTGGTGCTCATTGGTCTCTTCGAAGGGTCACTAATAGGCGACTGATCCTTAATAGCCTGACGCGGGGATGTCACATTCCTCAAGGAGGTCCGTGGCTTCGAGGAGGAACACTTCGATATTTTTCCTTTTCCTTTAGCCAACATAGACATGACTTCTTCAACCTCAGGGATCACTTCACAGACATCATCCGAACTCGGCTCTGTCGATGCTGTGAGGAGCACAAAGTACTCCTCAATAGGTGTGCTCTTTGGATTGGTGGCCATCATTCTCGGGCAGAAGATAAATTCAGGATTTCTCATGTCAGATGGGGTATCTTGGCCAGACATACAATTCTCATAGACAAATTTACAGCCCAAATCTTGGATTATCTCAAGGCGCAATGTACTCATAAAACAAAGGAATCAACAGTGACTCGTGCCCTTCCTTTTGTAGGCAATCCAAGGTGAAAACGGTCGGATCTTCATTACATGCAATTGAACTCTGTAAAAAAAGTCAAAAATATTGTAATATCATGTCATTAAATGCATAAAGCCTGATCCATCCAACGGTAAAATTACTTTCTCACCCAATTTCACTGTTCAAACGACTAGCTTCTTCTCATGCACATTACCCCTGCGCCTCCGTCACACCTATCTGCACCTTTCCTCTGTGTCACACGCAGACCATTGGATTCTTATGCGCTGGCCATAAATTTATTTGGTTGGCACCAGATTTTCCCTATATGGCTTTAGAAAACTTCCATTGGAATACCCAGGAAGATTCTCACCACGCAGTGTGGCCAAGCGCATTGTACCTCCATCAGTGATTTCCTTCACAATCTATGGCCCCAACCAATGTTTCCTGAAATTCCCTGGGTGGCATGTAATATGAGTGTCATATAAAAAGACCAAGTCTTCTTGCTTGAACACCTTTTGTCTGATGTGTTTATCATGCCAGGCCTTTTCGTGTGCCTTTTTCACTTGCTAATGGAAGTTAGGAATGAACCGGTCCTCTTCTAAGGCAACCAATTGCGCCAAGTGTTCCTCCATAATGTCAGGCTTAGTCATATTAGTGAAATATGTGATGCACAGGCTTGGAACAATATACTCCATTGGCACGATCGCTTCTTGCCCATAGACCATCTTGAAAGGTGTTTTCCCAGTCAACTTCTTACATGCGGTCCTATAAACCCATAACACAGAAGGGATGCATGTGTCCCAGTCATTCCGATTGGCATTACAGATCTTTGTGAGTGCATTCTAAAAAAAAATTGAAAGCCTCTACTGCACCATTTTCTTGTGGGTGATAAGGGGTACTATTCTGGTGATGCATCTGAAATTCCTTTGTCGGAGTTTGAATGGTTTCATTAACAAAGTGAGTACCTCTATCACCCATAAATATCTTTGAACATCCAAATATAGTCAAAATATGGTCAAAATGAAGTGCACAGCAGTATCTGCAGTACAATCCTCAACTGACTTATCTTCTTCCCATGTTGTTACATAATCTATGGCAGTGATGATATAATGCTTTCCAGTCTTCTTTCCTAGAGGATTGATAGGTCTAAAAAAAATTATAGCTCATTTATCAAAGGCCTGTAGGGCCATTTGTGGTTGCAGGGTCATTTCATCTTTGTGTGAGGGCTTCCCCATTCTTTGACATTCATCAAAGGCCCGACAATACGCATGTGGATCACTATGCAGTGTGGGCCACCATAACCCAGCACGCAACACCTTCTGCGCAGTAGCCTTCCCAGCATAATGGCCTCCCACCACCACTCCATGAGCCTCATCCAAGATATATTGTCTCTCATGTTCCAATGCATATCTTCTCAATACTTAAACTGCTCCCGGCTTATACAATTGACCTACAGTCAGGGTAAAATTAGTTGCGCGTTCAACCAGCTCCTTCTTCTATTGTACCGAATATTCAATAGGCATGCTTCTAGTGGTCAGAAAGTGAATAATATCAACAAAGTGCTCATCAACCACCTTGATAGCAAAGAGTTGTGCATCAGGTAAACCCTCCTCCAGACTGGTTGGTTCTTCCCCATTTTCGATGTGTGACAAATGATCAAGTCCAACAATGTATTCTTCTAGGCTTCACAATGATTTCAAAGTCATACTCGTGAAATAAAAACAACCATCTGCAAATATTCTCCCCCAACATAGGCTTATTGACCAGGTATTTCAAAGCAGAATGGTAAGTGAACATCTTGAAGTGTCCTCCTAGCAGATAGTGCCTATATTTTTTCAGAGCATGGACCATGGCCAATCCTTCCCTTTCTGTGGTTGAGTAGTTGCGCTCTACACTGGAGAGCTTCCTACTGGAAAAATCAACCAGGTGATCAATGTATCCTTCTCCTGGCTACGCTAGAACAACCCCAAGTGCTATACCAGATCCATCCACATGTACATCAAAAACCTTAGACCAGTCTGGCAATATCAGAATAGGTGCAGTGACCATTTTCTCCTTCAGTAGCTCAAAGCTCTTTTGACATTCCTCATCCCAGAAAAATGACACATCCTTCTTTAGTAACTTCTCCATTGGCGAAGTGTTCAGAGCATAACCCTGAATGAACTTCATGTAATATTCGGTGTATCCTAGGATGGAGCGCAACTGTTTCTCATTAGTGGTAACTTCTAGGTTGATGATAAATTCTATTTTGGATAGGTCTACCATCAATCCTTGCTGACATACTATATTCCCTAACAAAATTAAAAAAGGTACACAAAATATAAATTTCTTCAGGTTAATAGAAATCTGGTTCTTTCTACAAGTGTCAAGCATCATGCGCAGGTTTGACACATGTTTCTTTACCAACCCAAACACTATCTAGTCATAAACATACATCTCCAAAAATTTATGCATGAATTATTTGAACACAACCACTACCACGCGCGAGAAGATTGCAGGTGCATTTTTCAATCCGAAGGGCATGATAGTGTACTCGAAAGACCCCCACTCTGTTGCAAAGGTTGTATTGATGCTGTCCTCAGGTGAAATTTTGATTTGATGGTACCCCGAAAATCCATCAATAAATGAATAAGCCTCTTCTCCTCCCACATTATCCAGAATCTCATCTGAAAATGGAGTAGGGAAGGGATCATGCACACAGACATCATTCAACTTGTGCATATCTACACAAATCCTTATCTCCCCTTTAGTCTTCTTCTCCTGAACCACCATTGGGCTTACCCAATCAAACTGCTCTATAGGCTCAATGATGCCTACAACCACCATCTTTTTGAATTCATCTTTTACTTTCTTCTTATATTTAGGATTCAATCGATATGGTCACTACTTGTCAGGGCGCGCATATGGTTTCAACATGATCTTCATAACACCTAGATCTCCTACAATTCCTTTGAGCTCAAAGAAATTTGTAAGAAACGGGTCCTAATACTCTGTCAGCAGCTCTGCAATCTTTCCTAATGTATCATCATCCCAATAATCCCCAATTTTGGCCAACTTGCGTTGCTCTTCTATCCCAATGTTGACTTCCTTTAACTTCAGAGGTTTATTTAGATCTATCATTCCCAATGAGGACCTTGCAACTACACGCTCCCCTTCAGATTCAAGATGTTGACATTTATTGGATCCTATTAATTATCCTCTATTGACAGGTTCCTACAGTTGAAAATGTCTTGCATCTACGCATCGCATGCTAGCACAGAACATTCCCTTCGGGGTCGGGAGTCATCAAAGACAAGAGCATCTATGTCCTGCAGGGCTTCATCCAGTTTTTTTTTATCCCCCAACCAAGCTAAAGGTTGATAGGATATTATCAGTCATTGTAATCCACTGGCGGGTTCCTTGTTTCAGCTTCGTTTCCAGATACCAAGTGGTAGGTATCAGCCCCAACAAATGAATAAACATATGAACCCACCCATTCCAGGTATTTTCCTTCCAAAATTCCACCCACATGGCTAGGTGCTTGCCGAGTCTTCCTGACCATAGAAAAGCTCAGTTGGTAGGGTAGTGGGAGGTTCAAAGTGAAACACCATCATTTTGCTACATTCCTCCCAATCCTTAAACACACCCTTGTTCGTATCCCACCAACATGTTGGGGTTGTGCACATAGCCAGTTCAAGCGCCCATAACCTTCGTTCTTCTGGGACAACCTTTTCCAAGTCTTCCAGAAATAATTTGACAGTGACCAAAACCATCAAAATAGGGTAGTTCTCTTACCTCTAAGGAGATGCACCAAAAGTTCTTTGTGATCTTGAGGCAGCACAACGTAGAAACATTGTGCAAACAATTCTACCAGCTCTCCATCTCTCCATCCAAATATGAGAAACATGAACTATCCTTCTCCCAATTCAACATTCCATAAGTTGTAGGGTTGATCCAATATTCTTCCTACGCAATCAACTTGTAAATATGGTTGACATCAACTCCTTTGCATACTGGCTCTATGTATCTTTCTCCTTCTGCCAGATCTAGTGGGACTATCACCCGCATACCATCCTTCGCAAAGATCACGCTTCTACGCTTTAGGTTGATGATGCCTCCCATAACAATGGCCCAATCCAATCCTAACAATGTAGGGTAGGGGCTGCACCATCCACAATTTGTATCACTTCAAAATTCGCGCGTACCTTTACTCTAGCAATGTCTACCAGGACCTATGGAAGTCTTCCAAGTGGAATGATCTTCTGTTGATTGGCCATGCGTAACTGAATGGTGGAACATTCCAGCTTTGTTTCTCCCATATTCTGCCAGGTTTGCTTCGGTAGAACCTTTGCATCAAACCTGAGATCTAGGATGACTTGATCCATCTCATACTCTCTAATCTGCACAGTCATATGAATCTCCTGACCAACTCTCTTCTTGTTCTTATAAATCTTGTTCATAGCCTTAATCTAAGTTCGAGGTACTTATTTTTCCGCGCAGCTGTCTATCAGGGCCTGAAGATTATCTAGTAGCTTCTGATTGTGCAATAAATTAATACATGCTTGTAGGAATGGTTTGACTTCATCATCAGCCTTAGGTTCAATGATAGACTTTGATGTGGACGCTCCTACAGCTAAAAAATCCTTCCTAGCTTCAATGAAAGTCTCCTTTTCCTTCTGCAGGTTGAGTCATTATTTCTTATCAGATGCCTTTTTGATCAGTGGCTCTACATCATCCCTCTTTTCCTCATCTCCTTCGGTGGCAGCACCACTATGTGTAATCACATTTAAATTTGGACCATCATCGTGCGGTTCAACTTTAACCATTTGTATTTTTTTGCGTAGGCGTCTGCTGTTGCTTTTCTTGCATTTTAGCAATTAACACAGGACAATATTCAATTACATGATCAAGTTTCCTACAGTAGTTGTAGGATTGTCGCACAGGGTTAGGCCAGTCGCGCGCATAGTGTCGAACGTCTCCACAGTTATAGCAGATTACTTTCCCTCTTCCCCGACCTGTGCCTCCACCTCTCCCCCCACCCCTTCCTCTTGCTGGGGATCCTCCACATCTAGAGGGAGATGTTGGTGAAAAAGGGTCAGCCTGTACTCTATAGAGGTTAGCACTGTCTATCATTAGATCGAACGTCCGACAGTGGTGCTCATCATGACCAACTGAAGAGTATAATTTGCACCACTTTTTCTTAAACTCTGGCACATAGATTACTAATAGAGGATAGTGGCATGTATCATGTCATTTGGCTACCCTAAAATCTACACACCATAGTGTGGGGGTACTTGTTCTAGCAACATCCCTGGGGTACAGTGGATTCAGTCCCCCTACTTGCATTTAATCTAAGACCAGAGTGCACTAATCCTTCGTGTGGCCTTAACCCTTACATCGTATGCACGAGACATCTACACCAACTTATTTACCCCGATCTCTTCGTAGGTTCTAAATTTCTAAGTGCATAGCCTCCAGTTGACTTTGAATTTGCAGCATTCCGAATTGAGCATATTCTCTAGGCGTAACTTCCAATTTCATAGAAAATTCCAGATCTTCAACATGAGAATCAATCTTTTGTTGACCCATAGGCCCATGTAAATGTGGCAAAATCATGGCAATGAAACATTCCTTATGTTGCTTATCATTGTAAACAAAACCTCCTTCGCTGATGGTGCGCTTTAGTCATTCATTAGCTTCCAAAACTGATTCCTTTGGCCCTTATTTGATATCTTTTAATTGTACTATGCACTGTGAGTAGGACTTCAGCTTCCTAAATTGTTGTTTCACGACATCCTTAGTCTGTACAGCAGTGGGGTCAACGTTCTAAGTGAGATATCCCATGAACCAATCTAACAAGTGACCTTCGAACGCCATAGCCAGCTGTGCTTTCTTGACAACATCAATATTAAATTTTTGTGCAGTCCACACTGCATCAGCCACAAACTAAAACCAATCCATATCCTCATCTCCCATACCCTTAAAGGTGGGTAGCCTCGTATGCATGGCCATATCTTTCGCAGGTTGCGGTGGTGGCAGGGTAGGAGATGTCTTACCCTTATGTGGGTTCGACTGTGGTGTAGCAAGAGGGCTACCTTTAGTGTGTGTAGCCTTACTACTCTATATATCAGGTGAATTTCCCAGAGGACTATACACAGATATTTCCCCCCTCTGATTGACCTGATAATATTTTCCGCTACAGGTAGTACTTTTTCTCTTATCAAGGGTCATTCACTCAGTGTGGCTGCACAAAACACCCTTTTCACACATTATAATATTAATCGGTAGAGGCAAATATCATAAGAATTTACCTCTCAATCCCTTGAAAAATATCCTTCAGGCTTCAGAATATGACACAAAATAATCTAGTATGAATTTTGTCATAAACCCACACAAGATGCTATCAACCCGGTGATCTACAGTCTAGGTGATGGAATTATCAATATTTTCCAATTGTTGGATCAATTCATGTGTCCACTACGTGACCTTGTCATCCTTCCAACAGGTTTGGAACTCTGCTAATCTTAACAACCACTCCTGCAATTCATGCGCAAAGGTCACAAAGAAGATCACATGAACCTCTGTGAAAATATACTTCTGTTTACAATGTTCCATAGACATCTTCTTACTTCTATTTTCTTTAAGGGAAAATTCTTGAATTTGTTTTTCAAACCAGTCATCTAATTCGGGCTTTAATGGTTGCCACAACATCTAATCTCTCAAAAAATGATCCCATTCCTAGCAACGAAATCATTTGTTGGCTTGAGGGGTCCAGACCCAGGTTCAGAGTTAAGGTTAACCAACAAAACCCTCTTACTACTAGCCCTTTCGGCAGTGACCTACTTGCACAATTCAAAGTCTCACCCGAAGCAGTATGGGGGGTGCTAGAACAACGTTTCCACACCCTAAGAGAGAATTAAATGATGTGGGTGTCTTAAGATCTAAAAAAATTGTGATCAAACCTTCGCAAGAGGAGCCCTAACCAGAAACATTTAGGTCAAATACACAAAATACCTTATGCGTGTGCAAGAAAAGACTCTGCAACCCTTGTAATTATCCTAAATAAATATTCTTAAAGCTCAACCATAATATATCCATTCATTTATTATTCATTTGAAGTAGAAAACAGTTGCACAATCGATTTGAACACATATAATACAGTAATTGGAAATAATATGCAGAAATAGATCATAAAGCAACCAATAGATGCATGTTATACTCAGATATCATTCAAAATAGTTTTTCATTCATTAACATATCATATTTCCCTTACAACACCTTTAGTCCACCCACACACACAACCAGCGGGGTCCGCACACAACAGGACTAAGGTCTCTACGCACACAGCCAGCAGGAGCCTTCTAAACCAGAAATTTTTTCTAAAATATCAAAACAGGATCAGATCTCTATCATCAACATTAACATTGTCCTCTATCAACTCGATCTAGACTCCTATTTATACTTTTAGCCTGTGTTCATATAAGGTTCGAAAACTGTGTTTTGTGGCCCCTAGTTCTAACCTTTGACCCATTACAACTCGTGAGGGGCTTTGACCTGCCCCAAAGCCCCTTGACTTGTGCTGCGCAAGACTAAAATTACAAAAAAATTACAAAAATATTCCAAAAATATATCAAAATTCGGCCCTAAGGGACCTCTCTCCAAGACCCCCGCATTAAGTGGAGGTGTCTCATGAGCATACATAGAATTGACACATGCTCTGGTAGGAATAGAAAAAGTGGTTAAACCCCCATTTTTATAGCGAGGGACTTGAATTTTTATGAGATCTTGGAATAACGGTGTATTCTATGCAATATTGTCCAATGTGTTTGACATAATCCTGGTTTCAGCAATTGTTCTTGCATCATTGTCAACCATATCGGTCATCCCTTGTTCCTTTTCAAGAATTTGTTGAGCCTTTCTTGATTTCTTTTCATGGCTTTCCATTTATTTTTTATAGTCCTTTTCTTGCCTTACTTTCTATATTTAAAGCCTTTCATCTTCTCGACGTTGTGCTGCAACAGTCCTTGATACCTTCTTCTCCTTGGCTAAATCCTTCTTTTTCTATTTTAATTCCCGAATTTCAATTTTTCTTTTTCTTTTTCAGACTCAACTAATAGGCTTATATCGTCTTCTAAGATGAGTAACCATGAAATTCGTCCCAAAAAAAGACTACCTGGTGTTCCTTGTTTTTTTTTCATTGACACTCACCCTACTGGTAGCTTTAGGAACTGACCAAGTAACATCTCCACCCCTCCCACTTGCATGTCATTGCTTGGCACTTGCCTTTGAGTATCCAAGATAACTGATTGAAAAATATTGTTCTCTTTATTTGATGCCTCATTATGTTCACTATCTTTTTCCATTGATCTATTGTCCACAAAAAAATGAAATTTTTTATTATTCAATTCTGTTGGTTGTGAATGCATGTTCATGCTTTGTTCATTGTTTATTGAGACACTATGTTTGTTTAAATTAATCATGGCTTCTTCCAACCATGATTGTGGGGTTACTTGGCTTGGCAATTTCAATTGGTCATTGTTGCTTCCTAGTGCAATATCAAAAATGTCATTTTCAACTACATTGTCATTGTCAATTGCATGTTCAACAAATTTATTAAGAATATCAGTAGCAAAATTTCCATGTGCTTCAATTGGTAGAACAACCTCCATGTTACTATCAACTGGTTCATTATTATACTTTGTTTCACTTACATGTTCATCATCATCACCATATAAGTGTCCTTGAGAGAGGGAAATCATATTATCAGCTGCAACCACGTCATATTGTTCATATAATTCTTCTTTCACTTCAATATCTACTTGGAAATTCCCTTATTCTTGACCATTCACATGAAACACCTGGCTACAACCAGTATCATGCATAAGAGCATCATAATTCAGTGGTAAGATTTCAGTCCTTCTAAAACCAACCTTGATATTTGATGGTATCAGAGCCCTTTCAAACACTTTAATTGCAAGCTCTGCTAGCTCGAACATTTTCATCTCAACCCTTGGATTCTTTTCCATCCATGGAACATGATTTGACTTTAAATAGTTCTTTAAAGGGTCAAACACATTGACATCAAGAGATTGCAATCTATGAGTGGTATGAGCGGGAAATGTTAACAGATCGATGCTCGATCTGTTCTCTTCCTCAGTTATTTGCAAAATAATGTGGATTCCATGGCCATCTAATATCAATCTGTTTGTTATTAGATGAGACACCACCTGGTACAAATGCATCAAAGTGAAAAAAGACAATTTTAAAAAAGTTGTCTAGTCATCCATGCATGGGGATGTCTAGCCATGCATGCACCTGGTTCACAGATTTGTATATAGTTTTTTAGTTTATTTTTACCTTTGAATAGATAAAATTTTGGGATTGAAGCACTAATTTCATTCACACAACATAGAATATATATCCATTTCTTGCTCTTAGGAAAAATGTTTGGCATGTTTTGTCTCCCTCTCATAGTAATTACCCGCATGCCACAATTCCTTCTTACCTGTAAACCTATTTCAACACAGTTCTATATATGGCATTTACCGTAAGAATGCTTATCATATGCACTAGAAAGAGTGTCATAAAACTTACATACGATTGCAGGGCACAAATTTAATGCTCTGTCTCTGTCAAGGTCCTCATTTGTACACAATACAAGGTATGGATGTTTTTCTTTAAACAAAAACTGCCATGATTTACCAGGAAACCCATCTTTGAATGGGTTTAGCCTCCCATGAGAGATTTGAGCAACTATGGATTTGATTTGTATCAACTCCATCCCATGTCTCAATTGGACCATCTCTTTACACCACTCAACCACCTCAACCTCCTCTTCTTCAATCATAACTATAAGAGGCCCTCTACGTTTTGTATGAGTGAGCCCATTAATCCAATAATGTATGGATGAGGGAGGAATACCATGTTTTTTTGTAGATGCCTGAACTGAATATCCATTAAAATCTATGTCATCAATTGTACCTGGCATGTCTTCTTTTTTCCAACCTCTCATAGAATTAATCGTTTTAGTTGAAATTTCCCCTTATACTGTGGTTGATGGTGTGACAACATCAACTTGTCGCATGGTCATCCTCAACAAAAATTTTGGGAGCATTTTTGACATTCACATCACATGTCTTGTCCTCCTCTGATGAAGGGCATCGCAGTTAAGCACCCCTAGTCACTCGCCTACTTCTTCTCCTTGTATGAGCAACATAACTAACTCATTCCATAGATGCAACTACTTGTAGTTTTATTGCATGCATTTAGTTAAGAATTATTGAAATTATGTTTTCATACAAACTAATAGTAATTTTTATTTCTTACAGGCAATTAACAACATGTATTTTAGTAGCAGCTTAACAGATTTTCATACATATTCCTTTTTGACGGTATCCTTGAAAAATCAAATATACAGAAGGAATTTGTTGTGTGTTTTCAAATATATTGGTGATTGTTGTTTTTATAACTTTTTTTTACACTTAAAATACCATGACTGTATTTTCACTTGAAAAAATACTGCCATTGTGTTGAAATTGACCTAGAATTGGCTGTATACCTTCAATTATATCATGTGTTTGTGTTAGAGTAAACATGACATTGAAGTCAGAGTACGATGTTGACTAGGAGTAATGGTAGTGGTTTTGGGGCACATGGTTTTGTGAACCCATGGTTTTAGCCCTTAGTATTGATATAATGGAGCCTATAAGAGGTTAGGAATACTTCATTGTGTGGCGACTTGGAGGTGAGCGGTGAAGGCTCACTTGGCCGGATTGTTCAGGGTTTTCGCCAATGGTTAATGAAATTTCATTAGGATGGGTTTTTCCCCAGATTTGGGGTTTTCCCGGTTAAATATTTGTGTTAATGTTTATGTGATTTGTTGTTGGTTTTTGTATGTGTATTATTTCTCTCAGTAAAATATTTTATTTCTGCGGTAAATTTCCTAACAACTGGTATCAGAGCAAGGTGTTCAAGGCTTGTGTGAGACTAGGTGATCCAGACCTGGGAAAGCAGGTTTTGCTCAGCAGGGATGTGGAGAGGACTCTCTTGCATTTTTTGAGCAGATGCTATGTGCAGGAGTGAAGCTGAATCACTCTACATTTTCTAGTTTTCTCATGGCGTGTTCATGCCTTTCAACCCTGGAAACAGGCAGGCAGATCTATGGATGGTTAGTGAAAAGTGGGATTCTATTATATGAAGTGTTGGGTAATGTTTTGATTGATATGTACTGCAAATGCAACAGTGTTGATGATGCGTGCCAAGTGTTTGAGGAAATGCCTCAGAGAAATAAGGTTTCATGGAATGCACTGGTTGCTGGGTATGCAATGCATAACCATGGCGAGGAAGCGCTGAAACTTTTCTGTCAAATGCGTAGATCAGAGATGGAGGTGGATCCTTTTACCTTTGCCAACATTCTCGGAGCCTGTGCAAGCTTGGCTAATGAAAGACAACGAAAGAAGGTCCATGCATCCATCATCAAGAGTGGGTTCGAGCTGCATGATGTTTTGGGAAGTGCCCTATTGATATGTACGCTAAATGTGGGAATATGGAGTATGCTCGTTTCATTTTTGATGAAATTTCTAGCGATAAATTGGTGTCTGGGAATGCAAAGATTACAGCATATGCCCAGCACGGGCTAGACGTGGACGCTTTAGAAATATTTTGTTGGGTACAACGGGCTGGCTTGAAATCCGACGCATTCACCTTTGCCAGTGTTTTGCAGGCCTGTGCAGGGGTTGCAGAGTTTGATCTTGGCAAACAAATCCATGCTCAGATAATCAGGACTGGATTCGAATCATATATTGTATTCGGCAATTCTCTTATTGACATGTATGCTAAATCAGAGAGTATAGAGGATGCTCGCCACGTGTTTGATGAAATGCGCGCACGAAATGTGGCCTCATGGACTGCAATTATTACAGGATATGGCAAACACGGGTATGGAAAAGAAGCTGTCCAACTATTCGAGAGAATGCAAGAGATGCGCATAAAGGTGGACCATATCACTATGCTGGCTGTTCTATTTGCTTGCAGCCATATAGGCCTGGTGGATGAAGGCTGGCATTACTTTCATTCCATAAGTAGGGACCATTTTATTTCTCCAAAAGTTGAGCACTATGGCTGCATGATTGACCTTCTTGGGCATGCTGGGTGCTTGAATGAGGCATATGATTTTATAATGAAAATGACCAATGCAGCTATGTGGGGATCATTACCTGGTGCATGCATAAATCATGTAGACACAAAGCTAGGGAGAATTGTTGTGGAACATCTGTTTGAGTTAGATACTCAAAATACTGGAAACTATGTAGCATTATCAAACATATATGCAGCAGCGGCTAAGTGGCAGGAAGCTTCAGAGGTCAGAAAAATGATGAAAGAGAGGATATTTACAGGTGAATTAATTAAAAATTGATGAACCATGTATCTGAAGAGAATTCCTAGAGGACTGGAAGTTACAGAGGCTGGTGACCCATGTAATCTGGTAGATGGGTTCTTTTTATATGGACATTGATGTATAACTATGATGTCCTCTTTGGAGAGGACATCATGAATTAATGTAAAAGAATGGTTACACAAAGGACAACAACAATGAAACAAATATATATATATATATATATATATTGGAGTTAATTTTATTACATGTAAATGGCCATACTGCTATAAGACCTGGTATGGCATGCGTACCCCTGGGTAATCACTGGTAAAGTCTGGGTTAGACCTAGGTGATAGGGGGGATGTCAAGTTAATAATTACCCTGGGTAAAAATTTGAGGGGGGAAGAGCTAGAGTGAGCGAGGTTGTCTCACTTAGCAGGTTTGGCTGGATTTAGTCAATAATCCCCAAGTAAAGTTTAAGGGGGGAATTGTTAGATAAACATAACTCGGGGTAGAGTCAATGTTGACTAGGGTAAATAGTAGTGGTTTTGGGGCACATGGTTTTGTGCATCCATGGTTTTGGCCCATGGTATTACATGTAATGGAGCCTATAAGAGGCTAGGAATACTTCATTGTAAGGTAGGCCTGGAGGTGAGTGGTGAAGGCTCACTTGGCCGGATTGGCCAGGGTTTTGGTGTGCTTCTTTGAAATTTCATTGGTTGGGTTTTTCCGGATTGTAGGTTTTCTAGGTTAAACATTTTGTTTATGTTTATGTGATTTTTCTTTGGGTTTTGCTTATGTGTATTATTCTCTCGGTAAATTATTTATTATTTCTTTATAAGAATCTTAACGGTTTGGATAAAATGTTTTATGCATTATAGGAGGAATTTCAACTAAAAAAAGTGACACATGGTTAAGTTGTTGATCTGCTCTAGTTCTTTTTATAAATTTTTGTTTGACTTAAATTGTTTAGCCTCATGTTTGTCAATATTGTTATTCCGATCATCACAGTCTCTAGGCATGAAGGAAGTTGTAGGCTTACCTTTCTAAACGAATTTAGCAGCTCAACATAAGCTCTGGGTTTGCCTTACTAATGGTTAGTGAATCTCCTATTGTGGGAATGGTTATGAGTTTTTCAATATTGCTATTCCTATAGACAACACTCTTTAGGCATGAAGGAAGCTCCAGGCTTACCTTAGTAAAGGTTTGATTGAGCTGTTAATTTCCTTTAAAAATGTTGAGCCTCATACATGTTGAGTTTATACAGGTTGTCTTGGGAAAAAACTAAAAATCGGTAAGGTGAATTGTCATGAAAATAAGGTGCTTATACAGGTTGTTTATACAAACCTATTATTCATTACATTGTTGGTTGTGCTTATGGTGGTGAGACTCGATCTACAGGGACTTTCTTTGGATCTATTTGATTTTGAACTAGATATGGATTAGTGCCTTGATCTCAATCCGGGAACACCTAGGAAGACATTCTCTGATATGCTATCCTGATTGAGGAAACATGTTAAGGCATATGAGGATATGATAAATTATAGATAGATTATATATATTAATGATACACTGATCTTACATATTAGTGCCATCATGGTAGGCCTTGATTTGATCTTAGATCTCTATTGACAATAATCTTTGTTATGAAACTATTCAATATATGTACCCCCCCTTGCATTCACAAGATGTCCTTGCTTTAAGGGGTCAATTATCTTTCTATCAAAGAAATATACTTGGTGACATTTGTTATCGTTTCAGGTGCGAAATCATGCAAATCACTCACCTTAACATTTCACACTTTGTTAAAGGCATTAACATCAATTATTTTCAAATGGATATTATATAGATAAAGACTATGAAATATGTATAACGAGAAATGACATTAAAACAAGGTGGTCTCAAAGAGGTTGGAATTCAAATTCTTATCTCCTTTTGGACATCAAGATGCTTTAGTATTCAATTATCCTTCACAATTGCTTTAGTTTTCTAATAGTTGAGTTGAGTTCCTAAACCTATTCAATCATCTGTAATTCTAGATTCCATCCCCAGCATTGTAACGAAACCTTGGATTGGCTAACTCCTCTATCTGTCTAGTATAGATTCAAGGATATCCATCTTAATATATTGTGGTTTTACTCTACTATTCTTGTTAAGAATAAAGAAAATACTCCTTACTAGAAAAGAGGTATACTCTTTCTTCTTCCACTACATTTCTCCATAGGATACTAATAATTGTTTTCCCTTATAATTATTACAAGTTGATCTACTAGAAAATTTTTGCTTCTTTAGACATGTTCCAAATCCATCTTCTCAAAGTTAATGTTGTAACTCAATTCTTCTCAATGAAATACTTTTTCTAATTCAAATTGGCCTCAATTTGCTTTGTGTTAAATTGATAATTATGAGTCTATTTTCTCCTTTAATTTATTTATCCCCATTGTGAGCTCCATTTTATTTATAATGTGGTTGATAAATTGTTCTCATTATATGGGATCTTATCTAATTATATTCTATTGGTTGAGAATTTTTTTTGTCTCCATTATCTAATTATTTTTTAATCACTAGATTGTCACAATTTTGTATCCTTGGATTTCACATGGATTTCATTCCTCTTCCAAATGGATGAAACTTGGTTCATTCTAAATGAGTGTACAAACGAAATCCTGAGAGTAGATCTTTCTAGTTCACGCTCAAAACTCTTAGTTTTAGAGTGAAAGTAAGGTCTTCCCATCTAGAAAGAGTTCAAGCAAGAGTCCATGCACTCACTTAGTTCTATTGCAATACAATATCAAATTTTTCAATATTATAGACTCTCATCTCATCCATTTAAGGCATTTGAATAAAAAAGTAAGCAATGTGGTTACTATCAAAGTGGGTAGGATGCTACTGGGACTGGATTAACTGGAACTGCTAAAATCACTATTGCTTTAACCATTGCCTATGCTATCTGACCTTACTGTGCTCTAGTTGTTTTCTCCTATGCATATTCTGTTAAGTCAAATTGCCAATTGCATCTTATCTAAATCCATTTTCTTCTTTTGTTCGATCAATGAAGTCAACTGGTTCTTCAATAGGATATGGATCCGCTACTAGTGGGACTAGGTAAACCTCACTTACTTAGGTCCATGGCAAGAAAAGGTTCCAGGTGGGCATACCATAAAGTTATACTATATATATATATATAATCCAGTCCTAACATATAATTTTGTATCCCTATCAATGCTACAGGAAGAAGTGGGTGGCATAACCCAAATAAAAGAGAAGACAATCTCATGAATTCACTCAATAAATTACTTCCAATCAGGGCTTCTGACAATTATTCAACAATAGGAAGACCTTGAATTATATCACTGGATTTCCCACTAATGTAGGAAATGAATTTATTGACAAATTTAAGGCATGTAATGTGGCAAAGAGATTTTCACAAATTAATTAAAGTATGCAAAAAAATTGAATATACTATGAAATGTGTGGCAAATAGATTTCACAAATTAATTAAACTATGCAAAAAACCTGAATATAATATGAAATGTTCTTTGACCAAGATATGAAAATAAAACTGTAAGAAAACTATGCAGAAAATAAAATTATTAACCAAATATATTGTGACATGTTTTGTGATGGTTTGTCTCGAGGGCTTGTGAATAGTTTGAATGTTAAACATGCAACTTCAACAAGGGTTGAACTTCTTTTATAGTTTTTTGCACTTGAGTTTAATTGGTGGCAAGGATTGACATGGATTGCAATGACTTCATTTTGAATGTGTGATCTAGATTGATTTGGATGTGATCCAATGGATGAGAATTTCTTGTGGTTGATCCTTATGCTTTGATATGTTTTAATCGGAAATTTAATGGGTTGGGTGTCATTTATTGAACACAATGGGTTTAATTGTTAAATAGCACAACAATTATAGTTGACATACATCAAATTTTATTATGTGCAGGTATGAAGATGCATTTGGAATACATAGTTTTAGTTTACATTAGATGATTTTTACTATTGATACTTAAAAGAATATTTATGGATAGTTGTGGGCCCAATTAATATTTTGGGAAAATTTGGACATAAATTAAAAGATATTTGCACTTAATGTTATTTATTTTTGTTTAAATATTGGTTGCACATCTCTCAATCTATAATAACTTGGTAAGACCAATACTATACAACTACTTATCCTAGCACAACATTAAACATCTCTGCCCTATGTATTTTATAAAAGCAATGTAACAAGAAAAAAGTGAATAATATTTATTCCAAGAAAATTTGTTTAAGCAAAGGGATGGTGTGTTCTTCTCCACCAAAAAGACCCTAATTCCAAAGTCGCTCCTAGCCGACGGAGGAGCAACCTGGACCTGAATTTACCCTAGTTCACTTCATTGCCATGTTATGAACTTGTGGATTCACGCATACCACAACGAAAAGACATGAAGTGGAAGCAGGTATCCCAAGGTTAGGCATGAAGACAACGTACTGTACCTCCATTTAACCAAGAACAAGAGGTTTATGTATGCATTTTTCAGAAACTTTCCAAGTCTGCTTCCGTGAGTCTACTACGATCACCCGCAGAGAGTCCGCTGCCCGCTGGCGTCCGTTTTAAGAAATTGGAGCATACACGTGGCGGTCAAAACTTAAAGGTTTACATTGAATAAATGAAATTTTTTTGGTTGTACGGGAAAAACTAATGGAAAAAACTGATGCTATATGTCACTATACAATAATAAAATAAAATAAAATGGTAGGTTTATTAGAAAATGATATATGGTTTGGAGTATGGTTTAAAATTTGTTAGGTTTAATTAATTAGTTTTTTTTGGATATAAGGAAATAAGCTAACTATTCAAAAATCAAATATTTATTTTTTATGGATTACAAAGTCTACTTTTTTATAGACTATTAACACCATAATTTGAGATGGTGTGATTTTTTTTGAATAATAGTAATGATTCAAATTACATTTAAAGATATTTAGTAATAATTATCCCTATTACTAATTTAACAATCAATAATAATAGATTTCCTTATTCATTCTAGATTTTCTCAAAGTCTTACTGGAATTGCGAAAATTGTGGCCCTCTTTAAATTACGCGAATTAGAACTGTTGCACTGGCATTGAAAGTAGTCATCTTTCTTTGTTCCAAATGACATTATTCTTCCCCATGACACCGAGAAAACAAAATTAGTTCTGCCACGTGATTAATGATAAAAAAATGTGTAGCTGAATTGTGAATTGGTTCGTGACTTCGGGAGGATGAGAAAATTCATATATTGATTATTGATCATATGCCACATCCATGTACCTTTATTTCCGAGAATTTAGTACAGCGAAAAATTCGATTCGCAATGCGAATTCCATGGCGCATAATAGTCTTACATTACTGTTTAGAACTGTTGGACCACCAAAGAAAGTAGAGTCATCTTTCTTTGTTCCAAATGACCTTATGCTCCCGGAGAAAACAAAATTAGTTCTGGAATGTGATTAATGTTAAAAACTGTGCTACTGTCGCCATTCGGAATTTGTTTCGGTGGGCAGAGATTAGAGAATTCATATATTGATATCCCGCACCCATGCACCTTCATTCTGACAATTAATTAGCACAGCGAAAGATTCACGATGCTAATTCTATGGCGCAGCCTCGTTCTCATAGCCTTCACCTCCCTCGCCGTACGCCTCATTCCTGCACAGGTCATGGAGGATCGTCCACATACCACTTTCCTCTTCCACGGATTCAATGGAAGAAACTTAATTCTGCAGGGTGATGCTTCAGTCATCGACTCTGAATCCGTCCTTGCCCTTACAAATCTCTCGCAAGCAAATCGCTCGCATGAGTTTCTGCTCGGCCGCGCGCTGTACGCAATTCCAGTGCAGATGAAAACCAATGAGTCGACGCTTTCCTCCTTCAGCACTACATTCGTTTTCTCCATTGTGCCTCCGCTCTCTAACGCAGGGGGATGCGGGATAGCCTTCTTCATGACACCCCACACATCTTCCATGGGGTCTCAGCCGTCCCAATATCTGGGTTTGCTTAACGTCACCAGCAACGGGAAGCCATACAATCATTTATTCGCAGTGGAGTTTGATACCATCAAGAGTGTGGAATTCAAAGATCCAAACGGCAACCACGTGGGCGTGGACATCAACAGTCTCATCTCAGCCAAGACCGAGACCGCCGGCTATTGGAATGAGGAGAATTTTCATGAACTCAACCTCAAGAGCGGACGGAACATACAGGCCTGGATCGATTACGATCATTTTCAAGGCCGCCTCAACGTTACGATTATGGTGGCCGGATTGCCGAGACCGCGGAGGCCGTTGATATCTCTGCAAATCGATCTGCAAAATATTCTGGAAGAGAAGATGTTGGTGGGCTTTTCAGCGGCAACGGGGTAGTTCATAGAAGACCATTACATTCTCGCGTGGAGCTTCACAACCCAAGGCACGGCGCCGCCCCTCGATGTTTCTCGTCTCCCTTCATTTGCCAACGTATATTCGGAACCTCTGAGCCGGGGATTCATAGCCGGTGTCACTGTGGTTTCTGTGCTTCTCTTCTCGCTGGCGATTGCGGCTGCCATGTTTCTGAAAAGAACAATAAACAGGGAAACGGTTGAAGAATGGGAGGAGGAGTACTAGCCCCATCGATTCGGTTACAAGGAGCTGAGTGTCGCTACGAGAGGGTTTCGGGAAGAAAACCTTTTGGGGTACGGGGGATTTGGCATGGTTTACAAGGGCGTTCTCCCCAGTAGCGGTCAAGAAGTCGCTGTGAAATGCATAACGGCGGAGTTCAGGGAAGGAATGAAGGGGTTCGTTGCAGAGATCTCAAGCATGGGCCGCCTACAGCACCGTAACCTGGTTCAACTCCGGGGTTGGTGCCGAAGGCATACACAGCTATTCATCGTTTATGACTACATGCCCAACGGCAGCCTCGATAAATTCATCTATGGGAATCCAACAACAGTCCTGCCGTGGCATCGGCGATACGCGATCCTCAAGGGCGTGGCTGCGGGGCTGTTGTATCTGCACGAGCAATGGGAGAAGAGGGTCATTCACAGAGACATCAAGTCGAGCAACGTGCTGCTCGATTCGGAGCTCAATGGACGGCTTAGTGACTTCGGGCTCGCTCGGCTGTATGATCACACCGAGAATCCGGAGACGACACATGTTGTAGGAACGGTGGGGTACATAGCGCCAGAGCTGATACAGACGGGGAAGGCAACTACCAGATCGGACGTCTTCAGCTTCGGTGTTCTGTTGTTGGAAGTGGCTTCCGGGAAGAGTCCAGTGGATTCATTGGAGGACTCGGAGAGGATGGTTTTGGTGGAGTGGGCGTGGGAGCTGTACACAGAGGGGAGGCTGCTGGAGGCCTCCGATCCAAAGCTGGCCGCTAAGGGTGGATATGATGAGGGTGAGATGGAGAAGGTTCTGAAATTGGGGTTATTGTGTACTCATCCAGAGCCTGAGAACAGGTTGGGCATGCGGCAGGTTTGCCAAACACTGAACGGCGAAGCTCCAGTTCCTTCTGGATGGTAGGACAACTCGGAAAGTTGTACCTCCACAAGCTATCAAACTACAGTTGTACTATTTATACAAAAATCAAATATGCTGTTACTAAGATGAATCTACGTGATGCCTTGTTTGACCTACTTCTCAACCTCACTCATTTCATGTGCTTTGAATCTGTTCAAATGATCTTTCTTGATCTTTCGAGTCTTTTTGTGTATAAAAATGTGTCACAACTCCTTTCATATTTTCTTAGTTTTGTGAGATATAATTAATTTCGTCAATGGTAACAATTTATTTCTCAATTTTTAGTAATTAATCTCTCAAATATTAACAATTAATCTTCTTGGTCCTAGCAACCATCTTGGCTCAATAATTAGGTGTATCACTAAGATTAAAACAAATCGAGCTTACTAACATTTTATAATATTTTGAATATTTTATTTAGATTTATAAGGCTATGGATAATATAGGAAATTTAACTTTCACTATATTTATATTTATTTAAGTGAAATTAGAAGACAATATTATTTCCCACCTTTACTAAGTGGTCACTAGAAGTCTCAAACTACTTCTTGCATGTTTACACTTAACATGTGCGTCATTCAAAGTCTATCTTTGAATGCTTCAAACTTATTTTTAGTGAAGGCCTTGGTCAAAATATTAGATACTTGTTGACCATTGCTCCTTTCTACTAGGGATTGAGGGAACTTTAGAACAAAGAACATAAAATAAAATATAAAGAAATAAATAGAGGAGTAATTATGCTCCAAGATGACGGATGGTCTCTAAAGACACCATTACAATACTTAAACATAATCTGTTATGATAGGAACATCACAATGCATGATAATAAATTCAATATATTTGATCTATTTAATTTTTTTCAATACAATATTTGTCCCATAAGGTCCTTTATTTTTAGTGTTCAAATCCTATCATTTTTCTTGAATTGTAGAATATTAGGTCCACAAACTAACATGAGATGTTTAACACATTTCCATGAAATTGTGTTGATTTGTTGCTCAGTCAATTGTTTTAGTTGATCCAAATTCCATTGGCTAATCTACTACCCCATTCAGCCTGATTTTCCAGTCAATTCCTTTGACTTAGTGGTCTCTATCAACCACTAGTTGACTCCTCCACTAGTCAACCATTCAACTCACACACTGACCACTCAATCGATTGCACATTCGATTACTTCGCTAGTCAAATTTTTAACTGATTGTCTCCTATTAATTGATCCTTAAACTGGCTATTTGAGGAGCTCCAAAGGTTTGAGGAATCAATATAACAATGGGTTCCAACATGCACCTTAATAAACACAAGTTTTGGAGGTGAAATTATGTCAGCATGACACTCTCGCCTTCCCCCAAATAATTGCAACTCTTTGAAGCCTTAGTATATAGTTGAATGAACTTGGCTTCGAACAATAAACTTTCATAAGTACTGAGCATGGAATTTGAGATTTTTCATCTTACTATGTGAAATAGTATTGTCAAAAACCTAAATTGAAATATGATTATCATAATAAATAATAGTCGAGGCTTTGATAGGAAACTCAAACTTTCCCAGGAGTTGAGGAATCTGATTGTCTCCATTTGTGTATTAACATCTCCACAATATTTGGATTCCATAGTCGATAGAAAGAATACAAAGTGTTTCTTGCGTGACCAAAGCATGTGTCCAACATTTAAGTTCAACACATAGTCATAAGTGGATTGTTTTGTCATCAATGTCATGCTGAGTCAGAGTCAGTTAATCCAACTAGTGAGTCTAAACTTCAACAATATTTGATTCCAATTTGAGAGGTACCCTTGTTGTAATGAATAATTCACTTTGTAGCTTTCTTGTATAACTTGAGAAACCAAACTAATTGTAAAGGAGATGTTAGGTCAAATGTGAGTTAAATAAATAAGGATACTCACCAACCTTTGATAAAGGGTAGCAACGACTTTCAAAGATTGGAATTCTTTAGTCAATTTGATACCCCACTAAAAGAGTGTAGCACATGGATGACAATCATCCATCTTTGATCTGAGTATGAATGTTAGTTTTGCTGTGCTAATTTCATCTTCAGATTTAAAATTTGTTTGTTGATATTATGCTTGATGTACATAGGTTTCCTTTTTTTTATGTGTGCCAAACAGGTAAATTAACTGAGTTTAATGAGTGAATTCAAGAGCATACAACATGAAATAAATATTTTGAACAACAGAAAAAAAAAGAACAACAAAACATCACAATTGATCTATCAACACAGTGTTTTGATGAAGGAGTTCACCCCTCCCAGGATACATCTCCTTGGTCCAGTTTCCATAGCTTGGGCCTCTGTATTAGCTCAAAAGTGAAAAAAAAAATATTTTTACATTCACCTACAACTCCTGAAACATGATTAAATGAGTCCAGAATGTCCAAAACATTTAGAAATGAATTTTCATTCTCTTAATTTGGTCTTCAGCTGATTTAGGCATCGCCTTCCCTCCTAGTGGCCCTAGGCAAGTGAAAAAAACACATTTATAATTGCTCCTTTGCCTCTGCAACCTATACCAATGGATTCAAAGCATGCCAATCTGTTAGGAATGACTCTTCCTAAGCCAAAATTGGTCGAAAATTACTCTAGATATGCTTCATTCATTTTTCCTAGGAAATCTCCTCCAAATCTGGAGAAGACTCGAGTTAAGGGTGCCAAATTTCGAGGCAAATCCTAATTTAACGGAACCGCTAAAAATTTCGAAAAGTCAAACTATACTTAATTAATGCTAATACATGATTAACAATGTGTTTAATTGCACATAAGCACGTTTATGCAAATCATGGTTTAACTTCAAACTAAGAATTGTGTAATTTAATCCACACTTAACATTTAAACTCCACCGTATTTAAAAATCTCCGTGTCGTTGGTCGTATAAAGCAAGGTTGTGTGGGGAGGGGGTTGACCCGCAGTGCTGGCCCCCTCCAAACCCTCGTCATTAAATTCACTTGAAAAATAAGTAGAAGTCGGGCTTTATACAGTTAAGATATTTTGGAGTGGGCTATTGGTAAGTTGCTCTGTTGGTGTTGGGGAGGTCATGGGGTCGAACCCGACCTCCGCCAATTCGATATATATATTTTTCCATCGAATATAATCATGGCCTCTACCATAGTTTAAAAATTTGGAATAAATTTAAGTCTACGAACTATGTATATAATGTGCTCCAATATAAATATATATAAAACTTGCCATAGTTTAAAACTTTGGCATATGAATATTAATTCGGAACGTTGGCATATGAACATGCCACCAAATATTAAATCCATTCGACCTGGCTATAAATAATTAATTTCGACCATTGGAGAGGGTTCACCAGGGGGGGGCATGCGGCAGCCCCTGGCTGCACCACGTGTTAGCCTCTAGTTGGGCGGTCCATCCACATATATAAAAAATTCAACTTGAACTTTAGGAGCAAAACTTAAAAAATTTCACTTTCAAACCAAACTGGTGAATCCTGTTGTGACACTTGTCACAGTTTCACTAGGAAAAAATTGAATAATATTCCTTGCATGCTAACTGGGTTGCCATGTCATCAACCTACGATTGTTCTTCAATTTTTTTAGATGTTTAATAAAATAAACACCAAGATCTATCTCCTTCATTCAGACTTTGTTTCTAACAAAACGAGTTGCGTCGGATTCGTGGTGACAAGCTCTTCGCTGTCGTTCAGTTTCAAATCAATTCTGAGCACTTTCATTTTTTATCTTTTACACTAAGCACCTGATCATTCCTCCCCACTAGAAGCCTTTTTGACCCCAAAATCTCTTTTATTATTGATCATGTGGATGAGGGTGCTGCTCCCTCACCCTTCTAGTCTCTATCCACTGAAATTTTCCCAATTTCATCAAATTGATTTTTTCACAAAAAATTAAATTTTTCTTTAACTCTTGCGACCTTCTCTTGCTGTCATTAACACCATCATGTTGCAATTCCCATGAATTTGTAGAGAGAAGATATTCTTGCAGAAACCATCTTGTTCCTACCTTTGTCATTAATCAAAGGAAACTTAAAAACTGTCTCACCTTGCACACTGTCATCATGGTGATTCTTAACCGATCTCGCTTTGTACTTGTGTCGAATCTTGACCAAGTATATTTGCCATTTCCATGTACCCTTTGAAAACCAAAAACAAACATTTTTTGGAACCCGTGGCTTCTTTTTCAAACTTCTTTGTCACTTTCTCTTTGACCTTTTCACTCTCTTGCACCGACATCTTGTTTCTAGTGCTACTCAACACTAATGTTAACTACTGCAAATTTTTTATATCTTGTTCACCTCCTTTCAAAGGCAACCTGTTAAAGACCCGAAACATCGCATTACAAGCATAAGCAACATTAATGAAATCAACTTGTTCATTTGATGCATCTTTTTTAATGGTTTGATTCAAAACATCTCTATGTTTGATCATCAACAATGTCAAATTCAGACTTTTATTCACTATCCTCTTCATTTCTCTTGCATGTATAAGAAACAAACCTGTATTCTTCTTATGCGTTATAACTATGTACTAAGTACCATATTTAAACAAGTGATACTTATTGCCATGGCGATGAAATAATTCCTTCATATCATACAGACAAGGACTTCCCAATACAAAACCTGATATCTCAAGCGGCACCACATCAAGTTCAAATTCATCAAGAAAGTTTGAATTGATGGCAAATCTTAGCATGCACTTCCTTATAACCTGCAAGTTTGAATTATTGCATATCCACTGTAAAGGATAAGGTCTTATATTTCTAACACTTTCAAGGTCTAGCTGGTTAACCAAGTATTCGTAAATCAAGTTAGCCTATGACCCATTGCCAAAAAGTGTATCAATATTGGTATGTTTAGAGACAACTCTAATATGGAAAAGTTATATTCTTGTATCTTCAAATTGAGTGGCATTTGAACAATTTGAAGAACTATTTCTTCCTATGTTCTTACCTTTCAAACCCATGGCTGTAATCTTTGTCTCATCTCCTGAATTTGACCCTAAGTCATGTTCAACTATAGCAACAATTTTCCCCTTTTCTTTGGCTTTCATTTTGTTTGGCTTCAACTCTGGATGAAGATGCAAATAGTGGTCTTCATCATGTCCATTCTTCAAGCAATGTTTACATGCGAGTTTCTCTTTTTCTCTTTTGACAGAGCTATTTCTCTTTCCTCTTCCATAAAACTTGCCATTTCTGTTACCCTCACTATCACTTTTCTCATCTATGTTTTGTTTCCCTCTTGATTCTAAATGTGTGGCTTGAACACAAACCTCATCTATGTTTGTGGGATTAAACATGAGAATAGTGTGCCTAAGGTAACTGTGCAAACCCCCAATGTACTTTAACAAATTTCTCGAGAATAAAAATTAATGCCCAAAATTAGAGCTCTTCTCCTAAATTCATGAGTATAATCTTGTACACTTTTCCCTTTCAACTATCTAAAATTTTTCCAATCCATAAGTTCCTTTTGCATGTAAGCTAATGGATAGAATTTTCTTTTAATGGAAGAAATAAAACTTTACCAAGACATAGAGATCTTACCATAGTTTTTAATCTCTTCTTGAGTCCTTGCTTCCCACCATACAAGTGCAGATCCTTCCATCCTCAAAGAAGCCAATTGAATATTTATGTCATCTTCATGAAGGTTCTGAATTCTGCAATACACCTCCAATTGACGTATCCAATTGTCCAATATTTCCCCATTTACCTTTCCATTATACATTAGAAGCTCAAATTTGACATCAAGTTTGAGTAAGGGTGTTTTTCCTCTTGTGGCTTTTGAGTGAGTGTGGGTGGTTTTTGTGGTGGAAGTGGAAGATGATGTTGATGGTGAAGATGAGGATGATGAAGATGATGGAGATGGAGGTGGCTTTCCTCCACTTCCCTTTGAACTCTTCTCTTCATCCTTCTTATCATCTCAAGTTCCTTCTCCATGTGGAGGCTTAGAACCTTCTCCTGTCATCCTAGTATTAAATGCATCAAACATAATTTTAACCATCCTATTTATGTCATTGAAGTCTCCCTTGACATCATCCTCTTATGAATGACCTTAATTTTCTCCAACACCTGAAATGATGGCTATGGATTCAAGCTTAGATTTTGGTTCTTTTACCTCTTCAATCAACTCAGTTTCTTGTGCAACTTGTACCTCTTCAATCTCAACTTCTTGAGATAAAAAATGAGGTGATTCAAGTGCAGATGTGAGTGAAACTTTGGGCGGAGATGGTTCCCTTGTGGCTCTCCTTATTCTATTCCTAATCTCAGGACCTGCAACAAACAATTTCCCTTCACCTCTCTACAACTTTAACATTGTCAGCATCACAAATTTGCAACCATTAAACTTGCACAAAACACAAGCAACTATCAAACAAATAACCTTGCCTTTCAACCGGGCTCTCATACCAACTTGATATAAGTATGAATTTTAGTTTTGTTGTGCGAATTTCATTGTCAGATTTAAAATCTATTTTTTGATTTTATGCTTGATGTACATAGGTTTTCTTATTGTTTATGTGTGCCAAACAGGTAAATTAGATGAGTTTTATGAGAGAATTAAAGAGAATAAAGCATGAAATAAATATGTTGAACAACAAAAAAAACAAGAACACTAAACCATCACAACTAACCCATCAACACAGAGTTTTGATGAAGGAGTTCACCCCTCTTGGGCTACATATCCTTGGTCCAGCTTCCATGGCTTGGGCCTCTATATAAGCTCAAAAGTTAAAAAATTGTTGTTTACATTCATATACAACACCTAAAACATGCTTCAATGAGTCTAGAGTGTCCAAAACATTCAGAAATGACTCTTCATTCTCTCAATTTGGTCTTCAGCTGATCTAGGCATGGCCTTCCCTCCTGGTGGCCATGGCCTTCAATTTTCTTCAAAGTGACAAAAAAACCTTTATAATTGCTCATATGCCTCTGCAACCTATACCAATGGATTTAGAGCATGCTAATTTGATAGGAATGACTCTTCCTGAGCCAAAATTGGTCGAAAATTTCTCCAAATATGCTTCATTCAAATTTATTAGGAAATCTCCTCCAAATCTGGAGAAGATTCGAGTTAAGGGTGCCAAATCTAGAGGCAACTCCTAATTTAGTGGAACCGTCGAAAAGTCCGCCAAGTTAAACTGTACTTAATTAATGCTAAGACCGTATTAACGATGTTTTTAACTGCGCATAAGCGCGTTTATGCAAATCATGGTTTAACAAATTTAAACTACGGATTATGTTAATTAATATGCACTTAACATTTAAACTCCACCGTATTTAAAAATATCTACGCCATTGGTAATATGTAGCAAGGTTGTATGGGGAGGGGGTTGGCCCGTGGAGTTGACCCCCTCCAAACCCCCATCATTTAATTCATTTGAAAATAAGTAGAAGTCGCGCTCTATATGGTTAAGATCTTCCAGAGTGGGCTATTGGTAAGCTGCTCCGTTGGCGTGGGGAAGGTCGTGGGGTCGACCCCAACCTCCGCCCATCCGATATATATATTTTGCCGCCGAATATAACCATGCCCTCCACCATAGTTTAAATCTTTGGAATACTATTAATTTTGTGGACTATGGATAAAATGCCATGGACTTCGGTTTAAATATATAATGCACTCCAATATAAATATATATAAAACTTTCCTAGTTTAAAACTTTGGCATATGAACATGCCACCAAATATTAAATCCATTTGACATGACATATAAATAATTCATTTCGACCATTGGAGAGGGTCCACCAGAGGGGGAACGTGGTGGCCCCTGGTTTCACCACGTGTCAGCCTCTAGTTGGGCAGTCCATCCACATATAAAAAAAAATCAACTTCAACCTTAGGAGAAAAACTTTAAAAAAATCACTTTCAAACCAAACAGGAGAATATTGTTGTGACACTTGTCAGAATGTCATTGGGAAAAAACTGAATAATATTCCTTGCATGCTGACTGGGTTGCCATGTCATCAACCTATCATTGTTCTGCAAATTTTTTAAATGTTTAGGAAAACAAACAATAGGCTTTATCTCCTTCACTCGGACTCCGTTTTCGATGAAACGAGTTGCGTCAGATTCCTGGCGACAAGCTCTTCGCTGTCGTTCAATTTCCAATCAATTCTGAGCATTTTCATTTTTGAGCTTTTACACTGAGCACATGATCAATCTTAAATTGTTTCAATAATTCCATTACAATTTTATATTGAGAGAGAAAGAGACCATCATGTAATGGTTAAACTTGAGGACCAAGAAAGAAATATAGAAGGACAAGATATAACATCTCAAAGGTATCATCAAGTCAAATCTTCAATGTAACAATGTGATCAATATTATTACTAGTTATGACAAAATCATTAACATATACAACAATAATAAAAATATCACTAGTATTGTGTACTAAATAAGGGTTTTTATCAAATTCAATACGTTTGAACCCAATATTGAGAAAGAATCGATTAATATTAACATATCAAAATATAGAGTGATATGTCAAACAATGCAAATACTTACGTAGTTGACGAAACAAAATAGAATCTCACAATACCGGGGGGTTGCTTCATATAGATTTATTTATAAAGGTCACCATGAATAAAGGCACTATTAACATCCATAGAATGAATTTTCCATCCAAAATGAGCAACAAGGGAAAGAATAATTCAAACATGATTCATCTTTTGCAACAAGGGAAAGGGTTTTGTGTAGTTGATTCCTTTTTCTGCGAAAATCCTTTTGCAACCAAATAACCCTTATGATGCTTAGAAACACCTTTAGCTATGAACTTGGTAGATTATATAATCATTGACATTTCACAACGGTTTTCCCTTATAGTTGAGGGACTAAGTCCCAAGTATGATTCTTTAAAAGAGAGTTCATATCATCCTAGTTTTGTTTTCATTCATGTTGTCCTTGTGTATTAATATAGAATATAGATGACAAGTCTCATGAATATAGTGTACCAGAGAAATAACAATGCTTCTTCCGACTTCTAACTTCAACCCGAGAAAACATCACTTCCAAGTGAATTCAATTGTTTTAGAAACCTACCCAGGTAAATAGGAAGTCGATGAACTAATATTTATTTCATAAATTTGATTAAATGAGGTTATGGTTTCAGTTTTTAGAGATGATTATCAATTAACCGACTCAAATATTGGTCCTGCTAAGTGTTTAAGATATTGAAAAGGGAATAGTTAGATCCATTGTATATAAAATCTCAAAGGGACTACTATGTAACAATCTAGAGGAAGAATTAAACAAATTAATGCTAGAATACTTCTCATAAAATATTTCATTTCTTCCATAATGTTTTGTTGCTGAATGGATCAAATAGTTGATAGGATTTCAAACTTTAGAGTAGCCCATCATGATGCAAGCATGGTTTCCTGATCCATTATTTTTTTAATCATTGTAAACATGTACCGCAAATATATTCAAAAAATATGAGGTGGCTAAGTAAGGGTTTTTTACCATACTATTCCTCTAATTGGAGTCACATAACTGAAACACTCAAATATAAAAAAATATTCTAGAGATAGCTAAACAAACATCATCAATCCAAAAAATTGGTGAATTGATCTTTGCCTTGGAGAGAAACATTAAGCCATCTCAATCGGGTTCAATTCTTGCAGTATTCTACCACACCCTTATTCAAGAGTATTAGTGATGCACTCTATTAAGATATACCTAACTAAAAAGGTATTCTTTAAATGGTTTATTTACATACTCTCCTCCATTATTATATTTAGGCATATAATTTGGTTGACCGCATTGATTTTCAATCAATGCCCTAAATTCATTAAATCTTTCAAAGACATGAATCTTAATTTTCATGTAATAAACCGAAATAACCATTTATAAATCAACACAAGTTAAAATATACTTCACACTTACCAATGAAGTCCGATTAATGTAGATAAGGTCATAGAGGAGAGGAATAACCTATTTTGTGAAGTTTTTATTAATAACCCAACGTTTCGGGGATCGTCTATGTGAGTCCATCATCGTGTGAACGCTGGGTGCTCCTTGAAAAAATGAGAGAATAGGGCAGAGGAATGTATAAATAAATAGTGGATCATGAGGAACCTCATGAAAATTTCATGAGAGCCGGCTTATGTTAGGAGAGAATTTAGGAAAATATCTAATTAAATTTTATTTATTAAATTTATTTATTATTATTATTATTATGATTATTATTATTTTTTTAATTTTAAAATCAAGTTGTAATAAGGAATATTATTATAAATAGATGAAATAATTTAGTTAATGTATTTAAAATAATATATGTAATTAAATAAACTATTAAGTTATCAGGATTATTAAATGTAAAGTTTTTATTTTTTATTATTATTATTTTTTTATTAAAGTTTTTTATTTATTTATTTATTTTCATTTTATTTTATTTTATTTTATTTTTTATTTTTTAAGGATACTAATGGACTAAATAATCTAAGTAATTATTTATTTAATTTATTTATTATTAAATTATAGTGAAATTTATTTGTTAGATAATTCCATAATTATAATTATTAATTTATTAAATTATTTATCATGTTATTAATCCATTTATCTAAAAATTTACCAATATTACTTATTATTTTTTAATCTTTAATTTAAATATTTTTTATTTATTTATTTATATATTATTTACCTGTATAAGGGTTACGATGTATTCATTATTAGAACTTTAAAAGTTTTTAATGTCTATATAGGTTTTGATGTATTATGCTTCATGTTATCGATAATGAGACCATCATCACGATTTAAGTTGTTCCCTCTTTTCACTCCCTGGTAACTTCTTGATTTTCCTTTAGGTAATGGTCCTCTCTTAGAGACAAGCTTGGCTTCCTCTATTTGTGTGTAATGAGACGAGATCGCATGTTATGCTAAAGTGGATTTATCTGCTCGGTTATGAGCCTAAGTCAACAAGATGTTCTTTTAGTCTAATGTTAAGTGATCTTCCATTGCCATACGTATTCTTTGCCACAAGAGCAAGGTATGACATATGTTCTCATGAAGCCTAGGGTTTATAGGGTCTTTAGCAAGTAGTCTACTATGTTTAAAATAGTATTAGGGGAGTGAATAAAGTCTTAATGTTGTGTTTGTTGAGCATTTTGAGATTTTTGTCAAGTGGTTCCTCTTATGTAAGGTAACTAGATTTTGGGGATGTCAAAGGCTCTTCTGGGTTATTCTTTTATTAAGGGTTTGTTGAATGGTTTTGTTGACATATTTTATTATATCCATTCTGTTGAAAGACATGGCGAAGATACCATTCCTTGCTCTAGGTGGTGGAGTCCGATATTCTGAAGCCCTTGTTGTTAGGGTCATGATGATGCCAATTTTCCGGGGTTTGGGTGGGTATGAGAGCCGCATGTGCTGCATCTATTTGTGTGAGTCTTTTTCCTTATAAACTTCTGCTTAGTTTTCCATTTTTCTTGTTGGTGAGGATGTCTAGGTAGTAATTGCTTATCCTTCTTTTCAATTTCAATGGTAAATTTGATGTAATTTGAGAGGATCGTTAATGTGGGCTAAGAATTCATGTAACTTTAGTATCCCATGCGGGTCCACTTTGCAAAGATATCATCTACATATCTTTTTTCCATTCTTTCAGGGTGAATGGAAAGGACTGAGGGCATGGCCTGTTCCAAATGTTCCATGTATGTTGGCAATGATAGGAGATATAAGCAGCCCAGGCACTCCCATGAGTTTGTTCATAAATTATTCCGTTGAAGTCAAAGAAAGACGTATTTAATACATAACTTTTAAGAGGTCTATAGTCTCATTATCAAGCAAGAGAAGCTTTTGAAATGTCATTGCTTCATCTATGGGTATCATGGTGTAAAGGGAGATAATGGCCAAAACTCACCATGAGATCACTGCTATGCATGTCTAG
Organism: Pinus albicaulis; assembly: GCA_034641835.2. Taxonomy (NCBI): domain Eukaryota; kingdom Viridiplantae; phylum Streptophyta; class Pinopsida; order Pinales; family Pinaceae; genus Pinus; species Pinus albicaulis. The sequence goes on along the minus strand of JAXQQM020082953.1, from coordinate 92,202 downwards.
GTTTTTGGTCCATTGAACAAAGGATGTGTAGTCTTTAAATATGGATGAGGTGTTTCCGCAAGGGGGCGAAGCTTTAGCCAAGAAGGAGCTAGGAGTGCAAGTAGGTGAGCTAATGGTGTTGACTATGGGTCTTAGGGGAATGCTAGCTTTATGAATTTTAGGAAGCAAGTTTGTTATATTCAGAGGAGTGATGGAGCTGAAGGGGTGATTCTCTTTTTTTATGATGTTATCAAGGAAGAGTTTTTTATCTTTTTTGGTTACTTTTTCGAGAATTTTGGTACTAGGATCTTTATCCAAATTTCGTAGCATCCAAAGGTTGTTTAGGTGATCTTCCATTTTCTTTAATATATTCGACCGTCCATTATTACGCTAATTGCCTTTATCCGTTTTTAATATTATTATTCTCTTTTATTATTTTTTAGGTTTTTTAGAGCATGTTTTTCTTCTTTGGTTAAGTTGCAAGGAGGAGGTTTGGTATTTTTGAGAATTTTAACCATTTCTTGTCTTATCTCTTCAAATTTTAATGAGGTCAAGATCTCTTATAGAAATCTCTATATTGCTACATTCATACTGCCAACGTGAATTTATTGGGGGTGATAGCAAAGTTTAGGTCTTTATGAGAAGAGACAAAGAAGTGTTAAGTCCAGGTTACTGCCGGGATACCCATTATGGTGGGATTGATGGGGTCCTTGTGGAGTTATCAGTGTGAGTTATGGGGGAGGATAGGAAGTTTGAGTGAATTGGGAGCGGATCTCGATCGTTGAGATGAGATACGGTGGGCTGAGAGTTAAGCATGTCCGTGTTCGATTGACTGGGATCGCAGGGCGGTGAGGGAGTTATCGATGTGTTAGTTATGGGTGAGGGATAGGAAAGTTTGAGGAATTGGGAGCGTGATCTCGACCGTTGAGATGAGAGGACAAATGGGTCGAGAGTTAAGGTCTCAGCTCGGGATGGATTGGGGATCAGAGAAGGTGAGTAAAGCAGAGAAATCAATGTTGCCACTGTGGCATTATCGAGAATGTTTGTTGTCATATCGTCAATGGTGTGTCGACCATCGATTGTGGTCCATATGACGCTCTCTTCTAGAGTTTTAATTATGATCGAGGGACCAATCAGTCTGTGTCAATGTAACTTGAATACTTTAGCGTGTACTCATCGATGGAATTGTAAAACCTGCCTGCCATTGAGTTAACAATGTTTGTGTTCTCAACGCATTATCCTGCGATTTCACATTTATTTAGTGAAGGAGGGAATAACCGTATAGGTTAACACAACATGAATGCTTTGGAAATGATTTCACCGATTGACTTAAAAAACCCACCCGTTGTTGAGTTAACTGCATGTATACCATTCTACTACAATTTCTGTAAGCTGCGTTATTATCTTTAGTGGTTCCGTTTGCTTTGTCATGTACGCCATTGGAAGCTTGAATTTGTTGACATCATAGATTTCATTGGGTCACGACCGTCTCAACCTCGATCCGTCTGCGTTGTTATGTGTGACCGTCAACCGAACTTACCAAGTTGATACTAACCCGTACATCATTGAAATTAGAAACTGGGTTGTTAATTTATTTGTTTTGAATCAAGTAGGAACGAGGGGACGTCGAGAGTGGAGGAGGATATATCTATTGATTGCCAAATGAGTATGTGAGGGAATCAGTGGTTGGATCGAGCCATAGGTGTACAAGTTGATCGAAGGGTTTGAAGGATTCGCAGAGATATCGTGAGGATATCCATTCCAACATTTGCGGATTCGTGTTTGAGGGAGGGACAATCCCGTTGGATTTATAGTATTGGAGAGGTATTTGAAAATCTATGCTTATTAGAGTTGAAAGGCCGAATCAATAAGTTCAAGTGGCTTTTGTGCACAACATGCTTTGCTAGAGTTGAAAAGGTGTTTGGTTGATGTGTTGTCACTATGACAAACACCCTATAAATTTTTTCCTAGTTCTAAATTTTTAGAGCCTCCTTATGATCTCAATGACCGTCATTTCCTGCTGATTCATAGTTAGTCATGATTGGTTAATGTTTTTCAAATTTATTTAGTATTATTTCAAAGATTCCAAGTTTCTGAAGCAACTTTCCTACACATATGCTTAACTTGTCATTCCCCCATAACACACTTCTTTTGTTAAAAGCGTAGAAGTCAATGTGTACCTCTTTGAAGTCAAGAACTACCAATCATCGATGATAGTCATTTCTACAATCCTTGATGACAATTACCTGACAAAGGCTCTTAATGAAAAATCACTTTGCATTCTCTCAGATGGTGATTTCCACAATCCTCGTGGATAATGCTTGTGTAGTCCTCGATACTGTTTCGTGATAGTCTTGGTAGATAGAGACTACGTAACTTTGCTTTGGAGCAGTGAAAAATTTGAGGAACTTCACAAATAGTGATGGTAATGAGGAAGATACTCTTTTTTTATAATAAGCGTGTACTTATCCAAGTCATCTAGTTCACCCTTGGTTCTAGTTTCGTGACATGCACTAACCGAACTCACCAATATTAACCTAATTTCATGTATGCTCTCCTGTATAAAGGGTCCAATATAGAGTTCCTATTTATATTTATATTTCTATTTTGAGCTCGTATTGTTGAATATAAGGAGCATTCTTTCACTCATGGTTGAAAATTATCCATCTTCTCGGGTGGAGTTTTCAAATCGTTGCTTTCTACTGTGAATCGTCAATTTTGCTTTATTTTTCCCTTCCATGTGTCGTTTTTGGTTGCTCCATCTTTTACTAGTGTCTATCCTTTTTCATTTTTTCTGCTGTGTCGTTTGTGCTTTTGTTCGTATGTACGTACTTTCACTCATTTTCACATATTAAGAGAATCCATGGCACACCTTCTAGAGGCATTTATGAGGTTTCTTGCACTATTTGAGTTATTTATCATTATAAAATGTGTTGGACACATTCCCATCGCATAGTGCACCTTTTGGTTACATTCAACCCTTATGTTGTAAATATATGCTCCCTAAGTGTCACACTTGATAAGTGTTGTTTTAATGTTGTTTCACGTATGCATGTTGGTTTTAGGTATTGTATATATTCTTTTTATGTGCATGAGTGTATATGTTTTTGTGATCATTTTCAAGACCTCTTACATGATTTTACCTCTCTTGTCTCATTGATCTCACACTGGTCAATTTTGGAGTTCCTCCCTGCTCCCCACGTCTTACACAACTCATTGCAACATTCAACTTCTAGAGCGCAATATGCATTCCTAAGCCTTAGCAATAAGAACCTTACCCTTGGACCTCAGGTATTGCACCTTCGAGAGGACAACCACTCAACTATGAATTGAGAAACCTTAGAGCACATTCACTCCAAGCATGGGCAACCAAACACCGTGGACTCGGTTCAACTCCGGGGTTGGTGCCGAAGTTGCGTATATACAACTATTCATCATTTATCAAGGATACGAAAGAATGTGGCATCCACCCATGGTATTTAACCATGGTGTTGTAAGTGGTATCTACCCATGGTATTCATTCACCCATGGTATTCATCCACCCATGGAATTTACCCATGGTATTGTAAGTTGCATCCACCCATAGTATTCTACCTACCCATGGCATTGTAAGTGGCATCTATTGAGGGTATTCACAAACCATGGTATTTACCCATCCATGGAATTTACTTTTGTGATATTATAGCTAAAAATTACTATAAGTAAATAAGTCACATTTGTAAAAAGGACATATTTTCCACCGCATTGTAGCTTTTACATGTATTCTCCGTTTTAATAAAAAATTTCTTTGTGGTTTTATTTACCGTGTGTTCTCATATTTTCTTTTAGCATTTCAATTTTTTCAGATCTTGGGGCTCTCCCTGGTATTTGGATCCATGGTATCTCGATTCAGTTATGACTCCATGGGAATGAGGGTTTGACATATATTTCAGCTTCAATTCTTGCAACAATCTTTCAACAGCTCCTCATGCATGTGCTATGACCTCCACATAACACTTTCTAAAAGTAAAGTGCCAGAATCATTTTTTTCATTTTTCGTAATAATTTTTTGGGTGGCGAGTTTGTAGATCAGATTTGAAAACTTTTGCAAAAATTTACAAAAAAATAGCATATATGGATTCCTTGTGAATAAATATCCAAATTACCAAATAACTGAGTCCAGATGAGGAGATATCATTGCCAGAAATCATCTCTCGCCGTAGAATTTTTCTAACAACACTTTTGGAATTACGCCTTATCATTTTTTTCCGTTTTTATGCCAAATTTTTAGAAGCCCTTGAAAAATCACCCAATTTCAAAAAAATAATTGGTCGAACCGAAGTTCAAATGAGGAAGATATCGTTGATTTAAACTCATCTATTTTTTCTCGTAACTTTTCAGACGTTCGTTGTGATTAGCTTGCAATGTGAATCTAAGTTCCCAAAGTGTTTGTATAGGGATTTCAATAACATGAGAAGATGCAGAATCATCATTCTAATTCCAAAAATAGGTTATACAGATATTTTGAGTTATATTGACCGAGTTATGGCCATTTTAATCTAGTTTTTATATCCGGAGCAACATTCGCAGAAGGTTCACTCTGGAGTGACGTGTCTCCCAAATTCCCACTTTCGTAGGCACCTACTTGGCATTCATTAGTTTCAAGAGATAGAAGTATCCAACTCGTGTTATTTGGATATACCCTCCCACCCCTGTGCTATGAAGGCACCCTTACTTCATCAACAATCAACATCACGATTACGCTAGTCAATTGCATGCAAAATCTCAGGTCATCAAAGTCCATTTGTTAGGTCGTGTTGTCTATATCACAATTAGTGTTATCCAACATTTTGTCAGCCTGCCCCTGGACCCTTATCCCGTACATTGGAGGACTATTATCAGACTGTGAACATTAAAATGTCCTGAAAATACCTTAAAGGTATCCTTCTCGCATAAGGACAAGAATTCTCCTAAAGAACAATTCGGAAAAACCCTAAAAATCCATGTTTTGGCATTGGTGTAGGTAGCCAGTTCATCCCTCGTGTGAATGGGGAAAATTCACACTAGTGGGCGCGCAAGCTGGCGCTCTGTCCCTATGTTATGCCCGCACCAAGCCTTTTAAGGAATGTTTTTTAGCAATAGAAGGCAGAAGTTTGATTCTAACAAACTTCAGAATGGATCATCAAAATGAGGTTGGGTTGTTTGCCTCCGGATCTCCCTGATTAGGAAGTGGTTTTCCACCTCTCATGGAAACTTCCTAAGAGATAGGACTCTCCCTCATGATTATAGGGAGCCTAACCTCTCCTTCTCCCTCTATAAAATCCTGCCCTCTCCATTTTCTAGCTAGCTGAACTTTTGGGAAGGAAATTATAGCTAAGTGACAATCAAGAACAGAGCTAAGGAGAACCCTGTGAGAGAGAGAGTTCTATCAAATCCCTGACGTTGTGAGACACATCCCGCTGGAGCCCTATCGAAGGAAGATCATGACGTCAGAGCATCATTTGTAATCATTCTCTCGTATCTTAATATACATGACTCTACTATTGGTTCCATGATTGTGTTTTTCATTGTATAATGCAATTTCATTTGTTCCTCTCTCATCGATTGATAGTTATAAAAGTGTGAAATATTACGTTGCATGTTGTCTTTCTTCTTTGCATGTGTATAGGTATCTAGATGCAGCAAGCTCACGGATCGTGACCTGTCCAGCTAGGAACGGAAGCGCCACTTCTTTTTCGACAACAAGAAGCGAAGGAATCATTGTAAGCGATCTATCGCGACTCTGTCTTTTGTAACTAGGAACCAATAACTTTGTGTGTTTCGATTGTTGCTAGACCCACCCTAGGGCTAGTGGTATCGCCTCTGTCTGCAGAGGGGATTTACTGCCTCAGCAATTTGGCAACTCCACTGGGGATCAGTGGGAGTTAGTCCTTCCTCCATTGGGTTGTTTTTTTTTTTTTGGCTTTTGGTTGATTAGTCTGGTTTTCTAGTTCACCTTCCTTGGTGTTAAACCCTTGTTTAGCCCCCAGAAGACCAGATCCAACCTTTGTTTGTCCATTTTTCTCTTTTTCTAGGGTAAGCTGGCTTGGCGCGGTTATACTCCTGACAGTCGTGCCAACTGGCGCTAGTTTCTAGTTAGGCCCCCACACCAACCCCTGTTTGGTGCAAATTACAGCCAAACAGGTGCGCCAACCCTGCTTGGTATTAGGGTTTGCCTGTTCTTGGACTTTCTGAGCTTGAATTTTGGTCCTGGTTCATTTATTCTGATTACTTGAGTGCTTTGAAGTCATTTTTGACTATGTTTAGCCCCTGTCCTCTGGTTTTTCACCTTTTTATATCAGTTTTGGATTATAGCCCTAGGGCTTCTAGGTGCTTCAGTGTGCTGAGCCTCCCGTGGGAGTTTTGGGTCTTGCTTTCCTGGTTAACTTCATTTTTGCTTCTTTGCATTCATTTTGCTGGATTCCATTGAATCATTGCGTTAATTGAGTGATTTTCCTCTCTTTCGTTTAGTTTCCCTTTGTGTTGCTCCAAGCCTAGATTACACGGTTTGTTTGAGTCTCTTTCGAGATTCTTCTTCGCTTTGAGGGATTTCGTCATCGGTTTGAGTCTTAATTGTGTGCGTTTGAATTGAGTGAACTTGTTTTTTTCAGCTCTCTCTTTGTCATTTCTCAAATTGATATTTTCATTAGTTTTTCATTCATTTAGTGCATTTTCTCTAACATATTGAAAAAAACAAAAACAAAGTCTTTTGCATTTCGATTGGCATAGTGAAAATTAAAAGCTCTTTCTCACTACTAGTGTTATATAACTCTAGAGAAAAGTTTTCTAGTTTCATTAGCTTGCATTGGAAACGGTAGTGGATGTTTTTGTGTGTTCATTTCGCTATCATTTGAAAGCTCTCAACTCTCCCGTAGATAGCTCTTCATTGAACAAAATGATATTTTGTGGCATGTAGTTTGCATCTAGAGGTTTTATGAGGTCCAACATTCGATAGGGCCTTGAAATCGAAACGTAAATTGAAGATCAAATTTAAAATTTACTAAATTAACCTAAGGCAGCATTGAAACTTAACGGAACATCTAGTAGTCTAAGGTAGAGACGTGTTCCAACGTCTTTAAGCCTAGTAGTTGTCGCTCGCCATCTGGATTTAGACAGCGCTAGTATGGACTTATGCTCCCCTTACCGTTGTGTATATAAAGGGAGACTCCATTAGGTTGCAAATAATTTATCCATAGGAATCCGAGTCTGTCGCCTTTTACCCGTGATACACCGAACACAGCATTCACAGAGATTACCTGCATGTACGTTAAGTCCTTGGTTGATTTCTCTTTAATTTTTACCAAGGTGTATATGGAAGTTCACGGATATCTGGTACACCCATTTGCCTAGATTACTAGAGCAGTCACTTTGATCTTTACTGACTCTTTTAACTGAAAAGATCATCGAGCTCTTGTCCTTTCAAGCTCGTGTCCAACCTAAAAGCGATAGAGTCACCTTTTGCTTGTTTATCGACTCTTAAAATATGAAACAGCACAGTCTGGTTTCAGTGTCTTAAAAATTAATCGCCCATGAAATATTCCTAGTTAGAATTTTTGTCCTTAGTGTTTTATTTCAAGGTCGTTTCCGATGGCGACTTTTCCGGAGTTTTCCAATCAAGGAGTCCCCTCTGAAGGGAGTCCTAGTCCTTTTCCTGCTTTAGGAAATATTGGTGCTCCTTATATGGCAACGTTGTCCCTTCCTCGGTTAACTGTTGGGTTTCCTGTTTGGTTGTTTGCAACCTCTGTGGTCCCAAATGTCTCGACTACCGTTCAATCAGTTCCTCGGCCTGAACAACGTCATGTTGATTCCAAGGTGGACCTCTCCCCTTCTTCTCCTTTTTTTGCACCCTCCTCTTCTACTTTTCTAAGGCTAGTGAGGCTAAGGCTGTACCTACTGCTTTTAAAACACCTGCTTTCGATGAACCTTCCAACCCTCCATGGAAAGTTAAGTTCCCTTGCATGTTGTACCAGGGAAACCATCTTCTTCGAGATTGCCCTGGAATTCCCAAGGTGCTCGAAGTATGGTCCAATAGTCGTCCGCCATTGCCTTTGACTCCCGAGAGTCAGGTTGAGGGCACGTCTTCAGCTAGTGCTGTTAAAGCTCCTAAGAAACATGATAAGCTAGCCAATCCCTATAGGCTATCTGAAGGGCACCATGCCATTCACCTTTGTCCATCTATGGATGAAGCTAAGGGAGTTTTTGACAACTCGACTATTTCTGCACCATGCCTTTTGGCTGGTTATAAAAAAAATTCTTTGAGTCCTTCACTAGTTGATTTAATGATCAGTCAAGAGTCATCCTTGCTTGATCTTGCTCCCTGGGAAATTCACCATCAAGAATCCATCCCTGACCAACCATTGGTCGTGGGATCTGTTGAGCTAGCCCCCTCTACAGTGCACCAAGTCTTTTCCATTTAGAGTGGATCTCACATCCCTCATGTTCTTCTTGTTTCTTCACATTCCTTCGACTTGGATAAAGATTCTCTTGTCCCTATACCTCAAGAAGCTGCTCCTCTGCCTCCCGTGATGGAGATCCCGGAGGATACCCCTCCCACCTCCATGATGGAGGTTGTGGAGGATGCTCCTTCTTCTTCCATAACACTAGGGGAAGACCATCTCGGTTCGATTGTAGCCCCTCCAAATAGTTTGGTCACTTCCTTCGATTGGGGTCGATTCGCAGGTTATCGCCTTCCTTCTTATGTGCCCTTTGAGATCATGGTACAGGCCTCCCATCTGGTCGTACCTATCACCATTATAGATGAAGGCGTGTCTATTAGTATTTTATCATCAACTACTTTGCAAGCTTTCGGTTCGCCGTCGCTTGTGCCTATAACGCAGAATCTATTGGTGTTTAACAGAGGAACTAGTCAACCGTTCGGGATCCTTCCAAAGTTTCCTGTTAATTTGGGAGTTAAAACCGTCTATATAGATGTGATGGTTGTTGCAGGCCCCTTGGATTTTAATTTACTCTTAGGGTGCGACTATACTTATGTCATGGGAATGCTTGTCTCTTCCCTCTTTCGTGTGTTGTGTTTTCCACACAAAGGTCAGATCGTGACCATTGATCAACTTTCATTATTTGGTCCTAACATGACATCTGGTCCACCATCATCCCTTCCGGGTCTTTATCCACCAGTTGTATCTTTCCTGCAATAGGTTAATTATGTGGCTACCTGTCCTGTGCCCACATTCAGTGATAGTGTCGTTATGCATCAGGTGTTGGGGGCATTGGGTCCTGATTTCCGAGATGTTGTTCTCCCATCCGGTGTGGAACTCTTGGAAGCCATGACTTCTTATTCATCATGATGAAAGGTCATCAGAGCATAGTTCGTTTTCCTGTGTCAAGCTCCTAAAAAGTGAAACAAGGTTGTCGTAGCGCAGTCCTTCTCGTGTCAAGCTCCTTAAAAATGAAACAAGATGGCCGTAGCATGGCTCATCTGCCAGGCCAAGCTCGTTAAAAAATGAACAAGGCAACCCACCGTATTCGTTTTTTCTTAAAATAAGCTGCCAAAAAATGAAATGTCCTTATGCGGCCAAGCTTGCACAGCCCCAAAAAGAAAGGAGATGTCATGAGGATAGTTCTTTTACTATGCCAACCTCATTAAAAAATGAATTAGGTCCTGAGGATAGTTCTTTTAATGTGTCAACCTCGTTAAAACAATGAAACATGTTCCTGTTCAATTCGAGTCTTTGATAAGATCTCGTAAAATCCCAGTCGAGTCTTTCTCTTGATCTCGTAATTTGAACCTTCACTCCATCTGCCTTTCATATGGATTGAAGCTTGGGGGGCATGTACCTCGAATTGAGTCACCATGCTGGGGGCATGCTCACTTTTTCAAGCATAGTTTGTTCCCGTTTCAAGCTTGTGTAAAAATGAAACCGGTTTCAAGCATAGTTTATCTTTGTTTCAAGCTTGTGTAAAAATGAAACCAACTTCAAGCAGAGTTTCCTGATTTCAAGCTTGTGTAAAAATGAAACCATTCCCATTTTACCACTTTTGATTGCCATTTTATCAGCCTGTTTTTTCCAGATGAGCCTTGGTTTTCTCACTCCATCGTCATTATCTGCTTGGCCGATCATATGCCTTCACTTGGTTTTTTTACCCATTCCTGAGGAACTGCTGCGATGAGTGGTATTGTTAGCTAGCCTCTTGACCTTTATCTTGTTTTAAGCAGTTCCACCATTGCCGGAACCAGTTGCTACCCTTTATCATTTGCTGCCCTTTATATCACTCGTTATACCACTCGTTCCTCCGTGAGGAGTCACCTTTCAGAGGAGGAGTCACCTTTTAGCTCTTTTCTAACTCTCTAAAATTGAAAATATTGTCGAGTCGCTTGTCATTTTGATCTCATTAAAGTGGATATGAAACGACATCTACCCAGTATATGTTTGCCCCTTTTTCGTGTTGGGATAGATTATTTACGAAAAAGGAATACCCTAGCCTATTGCGACTAGGAGGTTTTCTCAGACATAGTTTTCTACCTTTCCGGATCTGTGGGACTATCTACGAAAAGGGATTGCTGGAGTTTTCTTTTCCATTGTCTTTTCAAACTCTCTAAACATGAAAAGACACCAAGTTCTTCCTTTTCCAGACTTGTTAAAAACTGATGACATCGGACTCCGTCGTAATGATGTTACTCGAGTTCCTCCTTCCTAGGGATTTTTAAATGTACTAGGATGGATTTGTCCAAAGGAAAAACTTATATCGCAAGCACATGCTATCCCCTTCATGCTTGTTTTCAAAAATAATTGGGGTACTCGCCAGAAATGGTGGGGGAAAATGGAACCAGTATTATAGTCGTGTCAGTAGTATGTCGCTCTTGAACATGGCACTTGTCTACATTCGTGTCGGGTTGGGGACATCTCATCTCGTCATTTTCTTGCCTCCATGGGTTTGGGTTATCTCTTTTGACCGCTAATTTTCTCTTTGCCACATCACCATGACCTCAGATCCTTTGATGTCAAATACTGCCAAATCCAATGTCGTGCCGACGATATGTTCAAGAGAAGTTGGCCTCTGCAGTTTTCAACCTCCCTTTGATTCTATGTTGGTCTTGATTCACAAAACATAATGTCCCTCCATCTTGTGTTGATGATGTGGGAAACCTTATGGCCCACCTTCGATCAAGGTCACTTCCTATCGACTTCAGCTCATTATCCGTGAAGATGATTCAGAGACTCCCTTCAGGTACCTTGGAGCCTGCATGCCTCAATGGCAGGTTCTTTGCATTCGACGCAAGGTTTTCATTATTGGTCTTCGATCGAATGATTTTGCAGGTGTTCAACGTCAGCTCACTGTTCACATTCCGTGGATTGTACCTCTTGTACCTTGAAAGCCATCGTCATTATTGGTGGTTTCTCTCGTGTCTGTTAACAACTTTCATTATTGGCTGGTAATCAGATGATGTTCTTGCATGTTCGACTTCAGCTCACATATTCGCATGCTCGAACTTGTACTTTGTTCGGGTCGAGATGGAGCGCAAGACCCTGGATTTCATCTGATAAACATCCAGGCTGCGGATTATTTGTGGATTATTATGATTTATTACATGACTCATTCAGTTGGATGGCTGCGACCATACCTGAGTCTACTTGTCAATCCTTATTTACTGGATGGTTGCGTCCATACCTTGGATCCTGGTTTTTGTACACTCTATTATGGATGGTTGCGCCCATACCACATGTCATGGATCAGAGATATGAATATCGGTTGTATTTTTCTTCGCAGGTTTTCCGACAGTAGTGTTTTCAGTTGGGCGCATTCTCATAAAGCATTTCACCCCTCCCTCTCTATCAGGCCTCATGCTTTAGGGGGCATCTGTTACACAACATTTTGTCATCGTCCCTGCAATCCCTCGTCCCGTACATTGGAGGACTATCCCCGTGACCTTTGAACAATAAAATGTCCTGAAAACACTTTGATGGAATCCTTCTGCATAAGGACAAGAATTCTCCTCAAGAAAATTTCCTTTGAAAAACCTTAAAACCCATGTTTTGGCATTGGCGTGGGTAGCCAGTTCATCCCTCATGCTAATGGGGAAAATGCACACTAGTGGGCGTGCCAACTGGCGCTATGTCCCTATGTTGCACTCATGCCAAGCCTATTAAGGAATGTTTTTAACAATAGAAGGCGTAAGTTATGGGGAAAATACTGAGAGGGGGAGAATCAAGATTTAGAGTAATCAAGATTTAGAGAGCATACTCAGAAATTTTTACTTTTTCTTTCTCTAAAACCCATACGCTACTTTACTGAACAAAACTCGCATATACACGTGGATAACCTTCATAAAACTCGCGTATATACAGAGATCTTATTATGCATTTAGTTATTTACTTAGATCTATGCATCATTCATTCATCAGATGTTTAGTTAGCAATAAGCATGTGCAGTAATAACAGAATAAACCATCACACATAAGAAATACACATGAACACCAAGATTTAAGGTGGAAACCCAAGTCGGGAGAAAACCACCGCTGCCGTCATCTCTGTCTTCAATATTTTTATTATAAAGAAAACATCTTACAACCATGTACTGGCGCAGACTCATACCAGCACGCAGGCACCCACCTGCAGAAGGCTACAACCTTCTCTCATTTACTAGCCTCTCCTGGAAGGGAGCTACAACCCCCTGCTCTCGTTTACCAGCCTCTCCTAGAAGGGAGCTACAACCCCTTGCTCTCATTTACCAGCCTCTCCTGGAAGGGAGCTACAACCCCCTAACTGAAGGCTTCAACCTTCAGCACCTTTTTGGACCATGTTTCATTAATTTTCATACTGGATCCAACCCACACAATACAACTTGTAGGCCACTTTTCATCATATTTTCAGATCGACCTAATCTACTACAGTTAAGCTCAACATTCATCAAAATGAAACTTATAACCCCATCAATTCATTCATTGAATCATCAACCAATCAACCAACGACTTGATCTTCAATTAACATAATCAACAACATATTCATCATTCACACAACCCAGTTTTGTATGAATACATCATTGACAGATAACAGTAAAACAGCAAAATAGTTCAGACATTTCATTCCACTTACTTCAGCAAACCCTAGATTCCATACGCGCTTTTACTTCACTGAACCTGTGTATGTACGCACTTTCATGCACACCAGCCTGCGTATAATTTTGTGCATTCTTCAGAAAACCCTATCTGCCCATACACGCTTTTCCTTAATCAGACCCGCGTATACACGCGCTTTTACTGAAGCGAACCTGCGTATACATCTGTAACTTTTCAGGACTGTGCAGCTCTTTAGATCAGATAAGCAATTTAGATTTCATCCTTTACTTCGGAAAGTATTTCGCCTCATCTCAGATCTAAACATTCCATAAACAGATCTAGAAAATACATATACATTTCAGATCTAGAGATCCCTCTTCATCATTTTCTTCATATATGCATTAGTAATTCATATCAATCAGATAATTGTTACCCAATCCATACAGATATACTCCAGAGTGAAGTATTCATTACATACCCAAACACATGCACACACTTGCACCATGATCTTCTTCTCCTTATATAGATTTAGCCTTTGTCAATACCATGAGTCAAAACCACACAACTACTAATGGTATTCCTGGACGGGATCAAATAGATATTCCAGCGCTTAATACAATGGGTCAATACCATGGTAACACCCCTGGATTTATAAATTTAGAGCGCAAATATCCATACGCGACTTGGTACGTACTTTTCCGTGTGCATACGCTACTTCTCCTTAACAAACCCGCGTATGCCTTGTGACATATCATATTTATCATTTTTCTGGCACTTACGGAAATTCCTTTCTCCTGTTACATCAGATTTACATTATTAACAACTCATCAAGTCAATTTTCATCAAGGACAACTTCATCAGGCAAGTTGCATCAAAGACAACACATTGTATCATATTGCCAACAATCTCCCCCTTAACTCATCAAGTAGGATTCCATCAAGGGCAACTTCATCAAGTAGGTTGTCATCAACTTTATCAAGTAGGTTGCCATCAAGGACAACACTCTACATCATATTGCCAACAATCTTATTTCATCAAGTAGGTTGCCATCAAGGACAACACATGCCAACAATCTCCCCCTTTGGACTTGATGGCAACCATGATGGTGTTTGATCACCACAATAGATAGATACATTGATTATAACCATTATGCAAACACCATGATACTCTCCCCCTATTCAAACACCATGTTACTCTCCCCCTTTGACATCAAGGGCAAAGGGCGGATCAAAGCCAAAACAAGGTTTTTCTTCTCTTGTAGAAAGAAGAGCTTTGTAGATCTGATGTGCACTGAAGTTACCATGCTCCCCCTGAGTTCATGCTGAATCTTCAAACATATTTTTCAATGAAGTACATGACTCTATGACCTTTCCTATCACCAAGGACTCATACTTACATCAAAGATCCAACCAAGTGGATTTACATATATGACTCAAGTACCCAACCAAGTGGGTTTACACAATTTGACTCAACTACCCAACCAAGTGGGTTTACAAATTTGATCAAGTCCTTACATGACTGAATATTACAATTTTTCATCATAGGTCTCAGCATGACCTTTTCATCACATTAAAAATATGAATTTTTATAACCAATATCAAAAATACCTCAAGAGAGAGATCATATTTCAGAATCATCATAATGCAAACTATGCATTATACTCAGCAAGACTAATGCTCCCCTGAAACTGTACATCTGTTCTTGAGCCATTTCACTCCTTCATCTCCCCCTTAGCTTGTGCATCCTGAACACTTTCAACAGCAAATAATCAAGGCATCTTCATCAAATATGAGAGAATGAAACAGAGATATGAGAGCTGAAACATCACTAGAGACACCCAATAGCACTGCAGCTGTGCTGAAAAATGCTGACCCAGAAAAATTTGTCAGCAACCACCCATACGCGGTTTTCTATGTATAAATTCGCATATATACGCGACTGTCTTTCAGGAAACCCGTGTATCCAATTTTAATCTTCCGATTTTAAGTATATCTAATCTTGTACATGGCAGAGACAACTCCCAGCTTCTGTCTGAGATATTCGAATGCTTCCCCGGAATATATGAGAGAGGACAATGTAGCTATGTTTTCAAGTGTCATCCAACAATTGTGGCATAATCACATCAGTAACCAAGCCTTCAAACTTTTTTCAGCATCAACAAATTCTTCCCAATAGGAATTATCATACCAGAACAACTTCAATAGACAATATGTGTCAAGCAATCATCCATGTGATCTGTTATCACCAAGATCTTCATGATTTATCTTTATTTCACAATCAAATTTGTGTAGGAATTATGTATATGATATCTCAATCGTGTCACAAGTCATCAGCAACAAACTCTGCATGATCTATCCTTATCTCTGAATCATAAGACTTCCATCTTATCCATGGTGAAAACAAAAGATATTCTTCAGCAAAAAGCAATTAGGGTTCATCCATAATCTCATCATAAGAAACCATATATCATGTTATCATCATTTGAGCAAGAACTAAGGAATAATGAGATACAATTCCAACAATGCAATCATTAGATGTTAGACTGATGCTCCCCCTGAACCTGTGTTCCTGATCTTTAGCTATCTTACACTTTTTCTTATCATAAAAGCATACGTGACTGTCTCCAGCAAAACTCGCGTGTATACGCGGCTTTAGTTCACGAAACCCGCGTATGGAAAGTGAAACACTGAAAATTTCCACAACTTCATCTCCCCCTAAATTTGTACCACCTGTACCTATCTTCTTATCATCAGATGCACTGTCAGAAATAAACATAACCAAAATTACCAAACCAACCATGAGAATCATCATACATTGCTCCCCCTGTGATGATACATTACTAATCCCTATAATGTATCTCACATCATCCTACAGCCATTATGAGAAGTAGGCTTTAGAAGCGGATGACTGCAGTAGGATTATTATCCCCTATGTTTTTGATCGATCCTCCTTCTTTTTCCAGCTTAGCTTAAAGTTTCTTATTGTGTGCTGGAAATTGTCCAATTTCTCAGATCTATTCATCCTACATTATTTTTCTACATGTCCATACTTGTTTCATGCATAACATCTTACGTGACCAAAAAAGTAAGCATAAGGATCATAATGTGTTTTTCTATTCTTTCTTCTATTGCAATCAGTTGCTTTATGACCATACTTGCTACATGAAAAACAATATCCCTTGAAGAAACCAGAGTACCTTTCTGTGTAGAATCTGTTTGTATGTGACTGAAACATTTTGCTTCTGCAATTGGCTGCAACATGCCCATAATTATGACATTTAAAGCATTCAACATTATTGATGCTTCTATAGTTAGGAGGGAATGATTTCTTTTGAGAGTTCATGATTGTCGGTTGACCTTTTGTTTCTTCCAACACTTCAAGTTTTGCATTGATATCCTTTGAATATTTAGCACTTCCTTGTGAACTAGATTCTCCTTTAACATTTTCATGAAAACCAAGACCAAATTTAACAGAAGGAGACCTTTGACTACTAAGAATATTTTCTAGAATCTTAGTACTATCTTGAAACCTCAAGAGTTTATCGTTTTCTTCTAATTTACCTTTTAAAATGTTTACCTCAACCTCCAATCTTTGGCATTGCTTCTTCATACTTTCTTCGACCCTTCTTCCTTCTTCTACTTGATCATTCAATTTTAAAATCTCTTCTTTCAACCCATTTTCTTGTTCTTCAAAAGTTTGTAAAAGATCTTCATTCTTCTTATTTGATTTTTCCGGATCTTCTTTGAGAGAGATGATTTCTGCTTCAAGTTCTTCATTCTTCTTATTTGATTTTTCCAGATTTGTTTTGAGAAAGAGGATTTCTGCTTCAAGTCTTCTATTTTGATAAGTTGCTTTAACCTGCAGTCTTTGATGTATTTCTATCTGTTCCTTCATTGTTTCTATCTATTCTTTCATTCTAGAGATCATTTCTTTGTAGATAGATTCTTGCTTATTAGATGATCTTTTTTTTTCTTCAACTTTAATCTTGAGAGCTTATTCTAGATCCATAACATTACTTTCACTATCTTCACCATTGCATGCACAAGAAGGTGAATCACAAGAACAACAATCAGTACCTGTTTTATCTTCTTCATTTTCTGCTGCACATGTTTTCTAAGATATCTCCTTTTGAGTAGCCTTCTTCTTTTGCTTCCTTCCCATTGTGAAGGATCTCCTTCAAGTGATCAAGCTTCTGCAAAAGGACCTGCTTTGATACCAATTGTTGGGAAAAATACTGAGAGGGGGGGTGAATCAGTATTTAGTGCAGACTGAAAAATTTTTACTTTTTCTTTTTCTAAAACCCATACGCTACTTTACTAAAGCCAACTCGCATATACACGCGGATATCCTTAATAAAACTCGTGTATTAACAAAGATCTCATTATGCTGATAATTTTTTGCTTAGATCATTGCATCATTCATTCATTAGATGTTTAGTAAGCAGTAAACATGTGCAGTAAGAATAGAATAAATCATCACACATAAGCAACACACATGAACACCAGGATTTAAGGTGGAAACTCAATTCGGGAGAAAACCACTGCTGTCGTCATCTCAGTCTTCAATATTTTATTATAAAGAAAACATCGTACAACCATGTACTGGCACAAAATCATACCAGCACGCAGGAACCCACCTGCAGAAGGCTACAACCTTCTCTCGTTTACCAACCTCTCCTGGAAGGGAGCTACAACCCCTTGCTCTCGTTTACCAGCCTCTCCTGGAAAGGAGCTACTACCATCTACTCTTGTTTACCAGCTACCACTGGAAGGGAGCTACTACCCCCTCACTGAAGGCTTCGACCCTCAGCACCACCATGGACCACATTTCATCAATTTTCATACTGGATCCAACAACTTCCATACAACACATCTTGTAGGCCACTTTTCATCATATTTTCAGACTGGACCCACTCCACACATTTAAGCTCAACATTCATCAAACTGAAACTTATAACCCCATCAATTCATTCATTGAATCATCAACCAATCAACCAACGACTTGATCTTTAATTAACATAATCAGCAGCATATTCATCATTCAATTAACCCAGCTTCGTATGAATACATCATCGACAGATAACAACAAAACAACAAACAGACGTACTCATTCCACTTACTTAAACTCCTAGATTCCATACGCGTTTATCATCGAACTACAGAGGTACGCGTTTTCATGCACCAACCCGCGTATACTTCGTGCATTCTTCTGTGGAAACTTATCTCGCCCATACGCGCTTTTGCTGAAGCCAACCCGTGTATATACGCGCTTTCACTGCCACGAACCTGCATATAGATCTTCAGACATTTCAGGACTGTGCAGCTCTTTAGATCAGATAAGAAATTCAGATCTCATCCTCTTTTTCAACAGAGATTCGCCAGATCACAGATCTAAACATTCCATAAGCATATCTAGAAAATACAAAGTCATTTCAGATCTAGAGATTCCTCTTCATCATTTTCTTCATCCATCATTGTATTCATAGGTGCATCATAGATTCATATCTATCAATTAAGAACAGATTTCATCCATGACGATATTCCTTAGAGAGATTTATTCATTAAAAACCCTTACTCATGCACACCTTGCACTATGATCTTCATCTCCTTAAATATATTTAGCCTTTGTCAATACCATGAGTCAAAACCACACAACTTCCGATGGTATTCCTGGACGGGATCAAATAGGTAATCCAGCGCTCAATACAATGGGTCAATACCATGGTAATGCCCCTTGGTATTCTAAATTTGGAGCGCAAAAGACCATACACGACTTGGCACGTACTTTTCCGCGTGCATACGCTACTTCTCCTTAAAAAACCCGCGTATGCCTTGTGACATATCATATTTATCATTTTTTTGGCACTTACTGAAATTCATTTCTCATGTTACATCAGATTTACATTATTAACAGCTCATCAAGTCAATTTTCATCAAGGACAACTTCATCAAGCAGGATCCATCAAAGACAACACATTGTATCATATTGCCAACAATCTCCCCCTTAACTCATCAAGTAGGATTCCATCAAGGGCAACTTCATCAAGTAGGTTGTCATCAACTTTATCAAGTAGGTTGCCATCAAGGACAACACTCTGCATCATATTGCCAAAAATATTATTTCATCAAGTAGGTTGCCATCAAGGACAACACTCTTCATCATATTGCTACCGTAAGTTTGAATCTAACAACTTCATAACGGATTATCAAAATGAGGTTGGGTTGTTTGCCTCCAGATCTCCCTGATTAGGAAGTGGTTTTCCACCTCTCATGGAGCCTTTCTAAGAGATAGGACTCTTCCCCATGATTATAGGGAGCCTAACCTCTCCTTCTCCCTCTATAAAATCTTGCCCTCTCCATTTTCCAGCTAGCTGAACTTTTGGGAAGGAAATTATAGCTGAGTGACAATCAAGAGCAGAGCTAAGGAGAACCCTGTGAAAGAGAGAGTTATGTCGAATCCCTGACGAGCTTTGTGAGACACATCACGTTGGAACCTTGTCGAAGGAAGATCGCGACGTCAGAGCACCAGTTGTAATCGTTCTCTCGTATCTTAATATACATGACTCTGCTATTGGTTCCATGATTGTGTTTGTCTATTATATAATGCAATTTCATTCGTTCCTCTCTGACTTGTCGATAGTTATAAAAGTGTGAAATATTACGTTGCATGTTGTCTCTCTTCTTTGCATGTGTACAAGTATCTGGATGCAACAAGCTCACGGATCGTGACCTGTCCAGCTAGGAACGCAAGCACCACCTCTTCTTCGACAACAACGGCGAAGGAATCACGGTAAGCGATCTATTGCGATTCTATATTTTGTAACTAGGAACCAATAACTTTGCGTGTTTCGATTGTTGCTAGACCCACCCTAGGGCTAGTGGGATTGCCTCTCGTCCACGTAGGGGATTTACCTCCTACATTAGGAAAGGAAAAAAATTTAATTTTTCCTAAGGTTCAGATGACAATTAAGGGACGTCACACTAGCATCAAAGGAATTTTGCGCACTGTGCGACTATTCCTTCAGTAGTTGTGTGGTCCTAAAGATGGGAAATGTCACCATCTGGGACCACTTGGCACACTTGGTTATGATGATTCTCCACCTAGTACTGTCAAGGACAGTGAGATTTGAGCCACCTTTAGGATTAAGTGCAGCCCATAAAGGAATCTCTCCTCCACTCTTGAGTCACTATCAATCTTGGGCCAAGAGAAGGAGGATAAATTCAAAAATTTCTATATAAACAAACCTTTGGAAGAATAAATAGAGACACATTGTTATTTTGGCCAAATTTCTTCATAGAAAACCAGCTTGCATAGTCCAACAACAGAGGGATTGGAAGGAATCATATGTTGGCCAACCAACATCTCAGTCCAAGAGAGAGAGGTTCACCATTTGATCTTGATCTACCATCCTTTGAGAGATGGAAGAGACGTTTGCAGGAGCTCGAGGGAAGGAGACCTCCTTGTGTTGGGTATCTGAGCTCCATAGCTCAAAGGACCCTCTTCAAGTGTTTAGCATTATATATTTTTTCACTACCAACACCTAATAAAGGGAGAATTCTCCACTTGTGTTATTAGGTTGTTTTCTCCATCGAGCTTTCGTGTTTTTCATCTTGTGTTTTGTTTTGTTATTAGTGTTGTATACTTAGTTTTCCCTCAAACTTAGCTTACATTATGTCAAATTTGTTCCACTAACAATAGACAATCATTTTTCTCAGTGACCTTGTGCATGTAGTAGCCAACTTGCTAAAGAAGTGTGTTTCTTACACCCTTGCGCCAAATACACTACCACACATGGTATTGTAAATGGCATCTACCCATGGTATTTACCCATTATGGAATTTACCTGTGGTATTATAACTAAAAAATACTATAAGTAGCAAGTCATATTTTGTAAAAGGACAGATTGTCCACCACAATATAGCTTTTAAAATTATTCTATGTTTTAATAAAAAGTTTCTTTGTGGTTTTTTTTACTAAGTGTTCTCATATTTTCTTTTGGAATTTCAAATTTTCAGATCTTGGTGGCCTCCCCCCCAATATCCATTTCAATTTTTTAGACCTTGGGGGCCTCCCCTAAGATCCAAATCAACACGCCCAACAACAACCTGGATAAATTCATCTACGGGAATCCAACAATAGTCTTGTCGTGGCATCAATGATACACAATCCTCAACAACATCATTGTAGGGTTGTTGTATTTGCACAAGAAATGGGAGAAGAGGATCATCCACAGAGACATCAAGTCGAGCAACGTGCTGATGAATTCGAAGCTCAATGGACAACTTGGTGACTACGGGCTGTCTCGGCTACATGATCACACCGAGAATATGGAGACGACACATGTGGTAGGAACGATGGGGTACATATCGGCAGATATGATACATGCGAGGAAGGAAACTCCCAAATCGGATGTATTCACCTTCGGTGTTTTGTTGTTGGAGGTGGCTAGTGCATAGAGTCCTATGGATTTGTTTGAGGACTCTAAGTGGATGTTTTTAGTAGAATGGGCATGGGAGAAGTATACATAGGGGAGGCTGCTTGAGGCCTCAGATCCAAATTTAGGCACAAAGGGTGGATATGATGTGGGCAAGACAGAGAAGGTGTTGAAATTGTGGTTATTGTGTTCTCATCTAGAGCCTAAGAACAGGTTGGGCATGCGCCTTGTTTGCAAAATTTTGAATGAAGAAGCACCAATTCCTTATGGATGGATGGTAGGAAAACTTAGAAGGTTGGGATTATCCATGTCAATGGTGGTAAAAGTATAAAATACTTTTATTTATTATAAATTATTCTGTGTTTTCATGCAGGCCCAACGAGTACACAAATAAACAAAGAATGATTTCTTGTCATTGGTCGGTCGTTTAAATTCTGGAAAGAGAGCATGTCGTTGCTCAAGTTATTTATGGGTATGCCAAGGTCATAACCTAAATTTCCCTATTGTTATGAAACAAATATCCGCTCTATCCATTTTTTGTGACTAAACAAGGTAGAAAGCTTTGAGAGTTGGAATTTGAAAGCCAAATTCATCCGCCAAATTCAAATGTCACAACGATTTTTATTAAAAATATTATTTAATTTATCATGAGTAGGTTTCATCTGTCACTTTATTCGATCAATAAATGGCAACATGAATAACAATTCTCTTTCAAATGCAACTCTCTCAATAATATTATTTTATGATATTAGAAAACAAATTGTTGCTTTTTCGAGATGGTGTTTAATGTTTTTGGTTAAGCATAGATTATTATTTTCAAATAACTTTTCCTTTGAATTTAATTGTATAAAAAAATTTATGCACATCATTGAGAAAAATCCAATTTTGGGAAAAAAAAAAAATTCAATTAATTTCCTATGGAATAAATTTGGGTTACAACTGTTAAACTTCAAGATTTTGGGTTCCCTAGGGGTTGTTGATGGCGTTGAATCCATTTCCACCTTCAAAAATTGATTCAAAAACTCCAACATTTTGATTTTTTGATTTTTTGATTTATTGGATTACTACAAGAAATCCATCGTCTGGGCGAATTTGTTGTCTCGGTAGGCAACAGATTTTTAAATAGCGTAGTCTAAAGATCCCACAAATTATCCTGGAATATAATTGAAATCGCAGCAACATTATGAAAAATTGTGGTAATTTGTTTTGAAAATATGGGTTACAACTGTCAAAATTCATGATTTTGGGTGGTTCTTGATGGTGCTCAATCCATTTCCACTATAAAAAACAATTCAAATGCTTCAGCATTCCGATTTTTTGAAAATGAAAATTACCGGATTATAACAAAAAATCAACCGTCCAAGAAAATTTGTAGTCTGGGTAGAGAATGCCTTTTTAAATTGTTATGAGATTAAAATTTCATTTTATTATTAAAAAATATTTTAGAATGAAAAAATATATTAAAGTATGATAAGTAGGATATATAAGGTAAGTATTGGAGTTTGATTTAAGATTGTTTTTGCTTGGTTAATAATTAAGTATTGAAGTATGAATTAATTTTTTTCGTTTGATTAAGAAATTGTCAAAAAAATAAGTTTAATTATCTAACATTTAGAGGTAATGGAGAGGAGTAAAATATACCCACTTACAAGCGATCATCTTAGTTTCCTTCAATCCAATAATGACCATTAAATATTTTGACAAGAAAGCTATGATAGGTTTTCACTATTTAGAATTGGGTGACTTAAATGCACCAACCGACTTGCCAACCACTATCACTTGGTTTCCCTATAAATGTTTTCATGAGAAGATTGCTTCACTTTTGCAAAATATTGTGAAGTTGGGTTACACTTTTTGCCATTTTTTGAGAAAAAAATATCATTTTTAGAAAAATTTCCAACTTTCGGCAAGTTAAATCAATTTTTTTGTTTAAAATTTCATTTTACAATAAAAAGAAAACTTGTGAGAAAATTTATTATCTTTATATTTATTTACTTTTTAGAATTTTTTTATCCACATTTGATATGTCAACTTAGCAATTGTTTGATTGTGTGTTCTTTAAAAATAAAGGGATTCATAAAAAGTCATGTTTTTTTGGCACTAGTGTATTCTTTGTTAACCTTGCATTTTTTGAAAAAAAATGTGTTGCAACAATCTAGACTCTACTTCAATATGACTATATTTACGAGACCAAAATATGCACATCATAATTACTAGAATTTTTTGAATTGAACCAATATAAAAAACTGCAGATTTTGAAGATGTTTAACATAACGCCATGTTTCTCAATGTACTAGTTAAAAAATAAAAATATAAAAACTGCTCATTAAAGAAGACAGACCAGCGTAATGCACCATAATTTTTCAATATTTTTCCATATTTTTCCCATATTTTTCCATATTTTTTCCATAAGTTTTCCATATTTTTTGGAATATACAAAAATTTGATTTCGTTGAATCATAATGAACTTCAGAAATTTTTTGCACATGTTTTACAAGAAAATTAGTTAAAATTAACAAATATCTATGAAATTCCATAAGATTTATATCTACTGAAATTAAATTCAATTATGAAAATTTTGGTATTAGTTTCGAAAGTAATTTCACTATGTTTTATGGAGTTTAACTATTCCGAACTTGGAGAAAGGTGATCAGAGTCAAGTTGTTGTAGAGTCGCAGATTTTCAGCCCATAATAATGTACCTAAGTGCAAAGAAAATCAAGAGGTCACACAATGTACCAATGTTTCCTATTCTTTCTTTGCATAACACCTCTTCCTCACACACATTAAAAAGAAAATTAATTGCATATTCAATAATTAGTATTTAATTCACAAATGCAAGAAGTTAGAATGAATGTGTAGAATAAATTCACTAACGAAAAATTTATCTGAAAGACCGCAACATTATGGATGAAAGTTTTTATTACACTATGAATTAAATTTTATGTTATTTTCTATGCACACTCGTTCTCCCACACAACAATACATGTTCACACACATTAAAAAGACACATAATTTAATATTACATAATAATAATAAGTATTTAATCCACAAATGTAAAACCACAAATGCACATAGTATTCAAAAACATTGAATACCAAGATTCATTATTTATAGTTTACAAACCATTCTTTCTAGTCTCAAAATGGTCATCCTTATAAAGATTGCATGTTAAATATCGAATTAAAGTGTATGTTCCTAGTTAAATTCATTTTCCTGTCTCTGAAATAAGGTTTCTATCTACCCCATTCTCTTGCACATATATCATCCTCCAGACATATATTACATTCCACAAAGATTCATATATTTATGCAACTGTTCTCTCTCGCATAGCTAAATCTGTAAAAATTTTAAATGAAAAAGAACTTAAAATGAATTAATAAGAGATAAATGCACTAGCAATAGCTGTCTTGCTAACAATGTGAGAGCTGTAAGCAAAAAAATGCCCCACCCCTCTCCCGATGTGCCAAAACTTTATATCAGTAGCTAGGAAAATACCGATAATTTTGATGTAAAATTCCACATTTAATATATATAAAATATACTTTTTCTGGTTAAAAAAAAACAAAAAAACTTGTCTTCATTGTTCCACAAAATAAGACAGTTTCAATGCACTTTGATGTCTAGGGAAATGGTATAGTCTTTGGAGAGGCAAGGACTAACAATAACGAGATAGAGACTAAAAATAAAATTAATTTACTATTGCGTAATAATAATAAGTATTTAATCTACAAATGGGAAATAAAAAACACACATAGTATTAGAAATATTGAATACTTAGATTTGTTATTTCTAGTTTACAAAAATGCTCTATCTAGATGTACCTATTACATTACAAATTAAAATTTTTGTTCCTATTTAAATTAATTCCACATTTACAGAATAAAGTTCCCTATGGATGCTCATTCTCCGTACATATCCCATTCTACGCACATCCTTCATTATGTAAAGATTCATAGCTCTATGCAATACATGTCACAGCACTCACCGATAGAATGACCACTCACAAAATTAACATTTTTATTTTAAAATCATTTTTCAAGCACTTGCAAATACCAAAATTAAATCCCTCTTCACAAGGAGAATTATGCCGCATCAAGACTTGCTTAACCAATGGAAAACTAGAAATAAAATTTCCAGAAATTAGAATTTTTTTTTTAATTTATAGGAAAATAGAAATATTCAACATTTTCCAAAAACTTTTGTTAAAATTACAAAAAATTGACAAAATTATATAGATTCAATGCACTTTGACACGAAGGCTATAGTCCCGAGGATGCAAGGACTAATAATATCATAAAAAATATTTTGTAATAGTTAATACTCATATTATTTTTAATAGATATATATTTTTTAATAATATTTCTTGTATTTATACCATTCAATTATATATATATATATATATATATATATATATATATATATATATATATATATATATATATTCTCCTAAACTATAGTTTGGAATATAACTTTAGAATTTTCATACTTGAATATAAAAAAAATGATAGAAAGTCACAGATTGAAAATATTTTCATAATATATATAATTTAATACAGCTTTTGAGCTTTACAATGGTAAGAAACACATAATTCCTACATTGGAGTGCCCAATTAATGCAAATTTTGATTTTAAATTTTGCAATTTTTAAAGTATGTATGAAACATGTGACTCCTTAAGGGAAAGCATGTGTACATAGTAAAACTCTCTTTAAAGTTGAATTAAGTGGAGTAAACATAGTAGACTAGATATACCTTAGCCAATACAATCAGTAATGGTCAATTACGACCAAATAATGATAACCCTATAAGCATTATGCTCACTGATTAATCAAAAAGGAGTTTGATGTAGAAGTAGCCTCCGAGTTTTAGAAATCATATCGACCAAAAATAATATATGGTCTAGCTTGTTGTTGAGTGTTTATTTGTTGTGTTTTTTATTGAACCTCATCTCAAAGAGAGCCTTAGTGTGCATCACTTATCAATTTAGAGAACTCAAGAATTATAAAAAGATTACAAGTTATATGCAACATGGTATATTTGGAAAGCCAATTCAGATTTATTTTTAAATTAAAATAAACATTGTGTTGCAACATTTTTTTAATGTTTCTAAATAACTCCTACCTTTAATAAAAGATATCATTTTTATCCTAAAATTTTCTAAATTGAATAATACTTTTATACCTATTTAATTCAAAATTATTTATAATAAACCTTTATATCAAAAATATATTAAAACAAAGGCTACCTCCAAAAATTAAGAAAAATGATTAAATAATATTGTCTATATTAACATATATACACTTTAATATGTGTGTGTGTGTGTTTAATATAATAATAAGTCATTTTAAATTGAAAATATGGAGATAAAAATATAATTCATGAAAATTAAAATAATAGAAAAAATAAAAAGTAAAAAAAATAAAAAAATAAAAATAAAAATAAAAATTTAAATAAGAAGGAAATATAACTAAAAACAAAAAAAATACTAACTAATATAAATGAAAGTTACTAAAGAGCCCATAATAAGACCTCAACTAATCACCTTATAAATAAATAAATTTAAATAATAATAAAAAATAACAAAAATTGAATTCCCAATGTTAAACTATGGATAAGCAACATAAATTTTTGGTCAAGGACAAACTAATACATACTCAAAAAACTGATGCTAGTACCATAATTTTTGGTCAAGGACAAACTAATACATACTCAAAAAACTGATGCTAGTACCATATACGATTTTCTCTTTTTTCTTCACAATTTTTATTCTTATTTAAAACTAGCAATTGCACCAGATGTTGCAAAGGAAGCATCCTAAGGCATAAATTTGAGAAGAACTGTGACATATAAAAAATCAATGAAGATCAAAATTAGTAAACAAAATGTCATTCAAATCTAGAAGCTAAAGAGAAATCACTTACATTATGCCAAATTGATAGATTATGTAACTTTCAAACATACATTGTCTCTTAATATTCAAAGATGGTATTTCAAGTTCCAATAGCAAATATTTGATGGATTTTGAAAAAGTCCAGGTAGTATATGAGATAAAGTAAATAAAATACTATTAATTCATGAACAATATGATGGATATATTTCTAAATCTTAATTTTCATCACAACCTCACATATTTAAGACATTATTACGTATTAGATGAAAATGAGCCAGCAGCTCCCAATTATTCACAACATTTGGCTTAAAATCTACATCTTTGATGAGAAATTCTAGTGCAGTGCAATAGATGATGTTCTATATCTCCAATGTTTCCTTCGAGAATATCATCTTTGAAATTGTAAAGAAACATTTTGAATCGCATTGACACTAAAAATAGACTATTTTAGTATTTTGCATTTCCCCCCCAACAATACAGGATTTACATCTCTTGGTGGCCAAAATTCTAATTTGTATTATAACTTCTTATATATATCATCAATTTATATTGACAATTGCAACAAACCATTGCAGAAATTTACTTGGTGAAGAA
This sequence comes from Pinus albicaulis, assembly GCA_034641835.2. NCBI lineage: Eukaryota > Viridiplantae > Streptophyta > Pinopsida > Pinales > Pinaceae > Pinus > Pinus albicaulis. The sequence continues at coordinate 64,271 of JAXQQM020082953.1, read as the reverse complement.
ACCTCTACATAGTTGAAGACATTGATTATTCACACAATCCAATAAACCACCAACCACCTATATTTCCAAGTTACCTTAACTACTCAACAAAAATTGATTAAAAGAAATAAAAACCTAGAAGTAGTCTAATGAGTATGGCAATGATTGTCTATTGTCTTTCGGCAATGATTGGAAATTGGGATCATTTGTCATTGATCAACAATTGACTGAAAAAGAACCATTAGGAAATTCATTTGAGTAAAAAAAAAATAGATAATATGTTGTGGCTACACATTGAGATGGACTGAAGTCGATACAACAAAAAAGCCAGCAATGGGAATTGTTAGTGACTTCTAAAGGAATTATTTGAGAAGTATATGAAAAGTAGCTGGAAATTCGACATATCATTGCACGTCATTCCATTTGAAGTTCAACACTGCGATAGTATGTTAATTTTCATTATTCTTTATTTCTAAATTTTCAATGAGACTATATTGAAGCAGGAAACTCACGAATATGCATTTTGGCTATCACTTCAATGATTTTTTATATGTCACAATTCTTCTTGAATTTATGCCACTTGTCAATTCAATGTCTAAATATTCCTAAAAGGATGGTCATATCAATTCCAATAAATTTTAGAAGTTCAAGGATGTTGCTTCTCAAGAAAGGTCATGATAGAGCAAGAAATCAAATAGGATTAGAAATCAACATCTAAACTGAAATCAGTGCATCTAATGCAAAGAATCAAATATAATTATAAATCAACAACATATGCACTAAAATCAATGCATCTAGTGCAAGCAATCAAATAGGATTAGAAATCATCATCTACACTGAAATGAATGCATATAGTACAAGAAATATTCTTCCCTCTCCCCCCACCATCTATGTCTATATATCCCTCCATCTCTTCTTCTTCATCTCTCTATCTCACCACCCCAAATAGACACACACACTCTCTCCATATTTATATATCTCTACCTCCCTCTCTCTATCTTTCTCTTCCTCCCTTTCTTCACCTCCCATCTATCCCTCTATCTCCCTTTACCTCTCCTTTGTATCTTTATATGTCACCCTCAAAATATACACACTCTTTCTCCATATCTGTATATCTCTCCCTCTCTCTCCCTCTCTCTTTCCCTTCACACTCCCTCTCTTCTATCTCTCTTCCCTCCTCTCCTCTCTCCCTCTCTCTCCATATCCCTTATCAATCCCTCTCTCTCTCTCCACCTTTCCCTCTCTATGTATTTCTTCTTACCTCCCTCTCTCTTTCCCTCCAACTCCATCTCTGTCTCCATCCCTCTCTCCTCTCTCTCTTCCTTCCTCTCTGTCTCCCCCCCTCTCTGTCAACTCCCTCTGTCTCCCCCCCCTCTTTTTCAACTCCCTCTATCTCTCTCCCCCTCCACCTCCTCTCTCTCTTTGCCCTCCAACTCTGTCACTATCTCCCTCCCTCTCTCCTTCTCTTCCCCCTTCCTTCCATCTCTCCTTCTTTGTCTCTCTATCTCCCCCCAAAACATACACACTCTCTCTTCATCTCTCCCTTGTCACTCCCTCTCTCGCTCTCTCTCTCCACTTTTCTCTCTCTATGTATTTCTTATTCACTCCATCTATCCCCCTCTCTCTAAAGTCCTCTCTCTAGTCCTTCCCGTCTATCCTTTTCTCTCCTACCACCCTCTCTCTCTCCCATCTCTCTCTCGCTCTCTCTCTTCTCTCCAACCTTGTCCCATCTCCCCCTCTCTACCCCCTCCATCTTTGTGTCTCCCGCTCTCTCTCTCTTACCCTTCTCTCCCTCTCTTACTCCTCTCTTTCTCACTCTCTCTCTCTTCATTCCTCCTCTCCATTTTATCTCCATCTCTCCCTTGTCACTCCCTCTATCTCTTCTCCATTATATCTATTTCTCCCTTGTCACTCTCTCTATCTCTCAACCTCTATCAGTTTATGTCTTTGTCCTTCCCTCCATATATATATATATCTAGAGTTCATATATACCATGATATATTAATATATATTATAATATAACAAATTTAATATCATATTAAATTTAATGTTGTATTAATCCAAAGTTATTAAATTTAGTAATATTAATATTAGATTTAATAATGTTTTTGATGGTATGATAAAAAAAATTATAATAAACTACATCAAATTAATATTTTCAAATATTAGAACTTTGATGTGGAAATATTTATGTCTTTAAAGACTTTAATATATCTATAGGATATGTTTTCTCCTTTTAAACATTCATTTTACAAATATTTAATTAAAAAAAATATTAAAATATTTTAGAGCAAGATTTGTGATTCTTTGTGTTGTGTTGAATTAACCTTTTTCATTTAATTTAATAAATGACATTAGCTTTAGTAAATCTGAGTAAAGATGTTTAGTAATTTACCTAATTTAGAATTTTAATGTGGTAATTTTTTTGTCAAAGGTAAAATTGGCCTTGATTCAACATTGAAAATAAATTACCTCTCGAGAAAGTTAGCTGGATTACCGACCATATCCTTTCTCGAATTTCGCCATTTCCAGGTCTTCTGAGCTGGATCTTTGCAAGTGGTTAGCTAGACTCATAGCCATACTTCTCTCAATCTTTGATATCATTTCTCCCACCGAAGTGGTATCTTCAAGCATGGGTGCATGATTCAGCATCATACCTTTCCCCATTTCCATGATTTTTTCTACAGACATGCAATTCTCAAGATGCGTAGAGGCCAACATCGTACCATTCTCAAATTCTGACAATAAATGTTCTATCACTGTGGCCTTTTCAGTATTGGGATCTGGATTCAACATTATACCTTTCTCAATTTCTGATAACCGATGTTCTGCTAAAGCAGGTCCACCTGATGAGAATTCTCAGGAAATAGCACAATAGATACTCCAAGCGGATGAGCATCCTCAGACGATACTGTAGCGGGTCCTTCAATTGGATGGGCATCCTTGAACGATATTGCAATGGTTCCTCTAGCCACTTGGGAGTCCTCATACGATACTGTAATGGAATGTCGAGCCAGTGAGCAACCCCAGGAAAGACTCCCATGGGTTCTTCAACCAGTTGGGCATCTTCAGACGATGTTCTAACGGGTTCATCCACCTTCTCAATATCTGTCAACGATTTTTTAGTTTTCCCACTTCCTTCCTCGGACTCTTTGGTCTCCGTAGCATTTACACTGCAATACAGAGTGTTGCACTTAATAATATAATCCCCTTCCTTCTCCATTTAATCCCTAGAGCTTTCACTTTCTTCATTATCTTCTGCCTCTTGCTGTAACCCTGCCTCATATATATGCTTACTAACATTTTCCGTGTTTTCAATATTTTGCTATGAAAACTTGCTTTGGTTCTGATGATCAATCACTCTGTTCTCATACATATCTGTATTGTTGTCAACATTGACACTGACCAAATCCTCAAGGGCTTTTGTCTTCACAGCAGAATCTTCCTCTTCACAGCCCAACCCCACCAACTCACTGTCAATATATTGGAATTACAAATTATTACCCTTACATAAATTAAATGGTCGATAATTTTGCATTTATAGACCATTTAATTTATATAGCTAATTATATTAAAACACCATAAAAAATTTTACCACATTATTTGATAAAATTTATTTTTTAAACAATAAAAAAATATTTTAAAACAAAGTAAAATATCATAAAATAAAATAAAAGATCTCAAATATCATAACATAAAAGATCTACTTAGTTAAGGTGTCAAGAATAAGACAAGCCACATAAGGGTGTAAATCAACAACCCTTGTTATGGTTTATCATATTGAAAACTAACTAATGGTTGGTCATACTTAGGATTGCTAAGAAGATAACTTTTACACAAACCTTTAATCACAATCTTAATGAGAAATCATGGTGATGCAAGAAGATAGAGAATCATTGGTGCCAAGATGATTATGCTATTTTTTTCCCATCACAAATACTTAGGATTTCCAAGAAGATAACCTTTACACAAACCTTTTATCACAATCTTAATGGGCAATCATGGTGATGCAAGAAGATAGAGATTCATTGGTGCCAAGATGATTATGCTATTTTGTTCCCCATCACAAATACTTAGGATTTCCATGAAGATAAATTTTACACAAAAATTTAATCACGATCTTAATGAGAAATCATGGTGATGCAAGAAGATAGAGATTCATTGTTGCCAAGATTATTATGCTATTTTGTTCCCTATCACAAAACTATATTGAAGAAATACATTATATATCTTGTCATGATGAGCATGATTTCTATTAAGATGAGGGTCTAAGTAACATCTCAACTTAGCAATATTCATCTTCATTATGTTAATAAGTTACAATTTATCACCAAATTATCGAGAGACTTAATTCAAATGAGAGGTCCAATTAGACTCTCTCTTGTTTTGGATACACTATAAGAAAAAAGGACATTGGTGAGGGTCATGCTTGTGACCGAACTTTAAGTGATCCGGGATCAAGGGTGCAATTGGCTCTTATATAATTTAACTGGAACCTCTCTTCATAGTCCTATATGGATTCATCAGGCCCTAGATTCATCCTGAATATTTCCTCTTTAGTTTTCTTGGACCTACATTTGTCCTTGTACTTGTTGTTGAAGGCCTCTTGCATCTATGCCCAGGTAGTGATGTTATTCCCAGGTAGACCCATGAACCAGCACAAGGTTGCATCCTTAAGGGTAGATGGGAATAGCTTCAGATTTTGATCATTTGAGGCATAGTCATAGGTCCTACAGATAACATCAAATTCAAACATGAATGTGTCAGGGTCCTCATAGGTAAGTCCATGGAAATGTGGAAGGGCTAAGGGGTTGATTTTCTTCATTTTAGTTTCCCCATATGTATCTCTAATGGGAAAGACTCCCTAGGCTTCAGTCTCGGCCATGGCTTGAATAGGTGAAGTAGGTTCCTCTAGTGAAACAAGTTCTTCTTCTTCTCCAATAGGTTCTTCAAAATTTTCAAAAGGCTCCCCTATGGTGTGTTCAACCTCACAGTCACTAAAGAAGAATGAAGGGTGGCTATGTGGGGATGTGGGGGTTTTTGATGAAAATTTTCCTTGAATATCCCTACTTCTACGAGGCATGAAAATCAGATTTTTTTGTATTTTTTTCAATAATTTTAAAACAACATGTAAAAATAAATTAGAAAAGAATGCTAAAATAGAACCAAAGCATCTACTAGACACCTCCCCGACAATGACACCAAAAAGTGGCGAGCCCTAGTGTTGCACCAAGAATGCTACAACTCCCAGAGGCTAATATACTTTACTTTATCAACCTGAGATTCATACAAACTTGGAGGTGACAATGCTATATACACAACAGATGCATTCTACTCATTTCATTCTCTTCTAAGTCCTACGAAAGGGTATTATTTCTAGGGTTTCTGAGTGAACTTTGTCACACTTATTATTTATACCTAGAACTACCAGTGACTTAAAATAACTACTTCATTAACCTTCAAATCACTATTCTGAAGCAAGGAAATACATCTAAATAATCTGCAAGGAATGAAATATACAAATTAAGCTATGGAAAAAAAATGGAAGCAAAGTAGGCATCTTCATGAAGTAAATTGTTGAATTGAAATTGCAGAAAGAAGATTAATCTAATCACACATTTCTGGGCCAAATGGCTAAACACACTCTGTCTACTTCATGCTTTTGCTATCATGATTTTACTCATGCATCTAATCATGACCTAATTATTCTTGTAAATGCATTGTTTTGCAGCAAGGAAGAGAAAGCGCTAAGGTGGCTTAGGAAGGTCTTGAACTCATGGATATAGGGTTGAAGGTGTCTTTATGGTTTTGGAAGGTCTAGGTGAGGTGGATGATGGTTTTTAGGCTTAAGGAGAGGCCCAATGGTGCAGCTACAGGTGTTGCTACAGGTTTCTTGTAGTGCTACAGGAAAGTCTTGAATTTCTACAGGAAACAGTTCAAGGGAAATCCAAGGCAAAAAATGATGGAGAAAAGCATAGGGGAGGTGTATGAAGGTGTATTTGGATAAATGGAAGGTGGCCAACCCATTTTTCAAGCTCAAAACCTCTTGAGAAGCTTGTATTTCACTTCTAGGGTTGCTCACGGTGTGAAGGTGAAAATATTAAAAACAGGGCTGAAGAAAATTTGATGGAAATAAGGTTTATGATGGGTGAGAAATTAAGCTAAGGGTATTGGTGGAGTCCTCCTTTGCTATGCTACTTGAACCTGCAAGAAAATTACCTGTTCATGCAAAAAAAATGGGCAAATCTATGATGAAGGAAATGGAAAAGATGAGTTTAATTTGGAAAGAAAACCTACTTAAGCATTCAAATATAAATCTAACTCAGTATTCTAGACGTGTTCATGACACTACAAAAACCTAAATATTCTTTCCAAGAAATCATAAACTAAAGAGAAACTTTGGCATGTGGTGAAGATCTGCCCTCCTCAAGGTCCAATGAAAGGGATGAGAGATGGAGGCTTGGCAAGCAACTTTTTGAGTTTATAAGACATTCTACCAACATTTATGCAAACTTAACTACAACAAAGAAAAATGGAGTAAAACTAAAAAGAGCGAATTGAAATGCAAGAAAACTAGCTAAAATTTATAAATCAAACTAGCTACAATGACATAAAAATAAGCATGAGTACACAAGAGAGACTAAGGGCATTGGATTGGGCCCTAACCTACAAGCCTAGCCATCTGAAACTAAACCAGTGAAGAACAATATGAATAATCATCTTATTGTAGAAAATATTCTCATTACATAATCATAAAAGTCTCAAAAACCTATTACAAGAGCTACGAGTCTATTAGCTTCCTTCAAAGTTCAAATCCTAATGAGCTCTTGCTCAGCCCTATTTAACCTATAGGGTATCTACCAAAAACTCCATAAAAAGCAAGTGATGTCTCCCCTTTAACTGCAAGAGAAGTGGAGATTTGGGGCACTTGATTTCCCACTTGCTTGGTTGCCTTTGATTTCGAGTTGTTGGAGGGAATATCAAGGATCCCTTGGCTGCCTTTAGGAGTTAAGGAGGTGGATAAACCCCCTATAATATCTCCTTGTTGTCTAATCTGAGCTTTACTTTGCAAAATATTCATCAAAAGTGAAATATCTTCATGATTATCCTGCATTTAACCCATATTAGGCATTCGAAATATGACAAGCCTTAATCACCATCCACACTAGCAACATAAGACCATAATATAATTTAAATGTGAGAAAGAGAGACTTAATAAGGCTAAAAAGGTGACAATTAACCCTTCTAATATACCTAATGATGGAGCTCATCTCCTATGTTATTTATTCATGCCTTCTTTAAACAAGCTATGGTTTTTCTACTCAATAAATGGTACAACCTCATCTAAAATTTTCTTGAAGCGAAAATCTTTATGGTCTGGTTTTTGTAATTTTTTTAGGACAATATGTTATGTCCCATTCCTAGGAGGAACTTTCTCAGGCTGAAAATGAGCAAGCATTGTATGTTGAGGGATCTCAAGCTTGCAATTCCTATGAAAATGTATATTGTTTTCATACAAAATTGCTTGAAACTAGAAGCCTTATGGCCTAGTTTCTACATATTTTTTAGGACCATATGTTATGTCTCATTCATGGGAGAAACTTGCTCAAATTCAAAATGAGCATTGTATGTTGAGGAATCTCAAGTTTCCAATTCCTATGGAAGTTTATATTATTTTTGGTGATGCATATGGTGAACATAAAGGGGCTCCAGTGATTTTCATAATGATGCTACCTTGTAAATTCCCTTCTTACCAATGTCCCCAAATTATTTACATGTTTCACAACATTGTTTTGGATCTGATGGAATTCATTCATGGAATTCCACATATGCATTAACTCTCACACAAAAGGTGTTGTGATATAAAAATATTCTTACTTGCAATGAATGTTGTGAGAAAATCCTATCTTAGTAAATAGTTGATATCACTGATACAATCGTCAAATATATCAAAATATGTGTTAGTTTTATGTTTCTTCCAAGTTCTAATTGCTTTCTCAAATTTGATATAATTAAAATATCCAATGCTATTGAGAGAATATTTGTCTTGCAATCGAGATATTTTATGGAGAGAGAATCAAGAAACATTTTTATTGTCAAGGGCATCAAGTGATTGATGCCATACCAAAATGGAATTTTTGTGTCTGTAAATAAATGATTTATTTTCCAATTTTAGATATTACATGAAGTACAATTATGGGGGAAATTGATGAAAACAATCATAGAATCCAAGATACTCAAGGAAAGATAAATACAAGCAAGTGGTTAAGAAATTATCAAAGCACAAAAAGAATACCAAACATGTCGAAATTTCTAGAGGATATTCTTGAGAAGAGACTTCCAGAGAAGTCCACTGATGTATTAACAATCAAGATGACATTAATGGAGAGACAATGTAACAACCCTGGTAAAAATCCATGTAAAAAATATATAAGACCACAATTGATGGGACATGTATTCCAAGCTAAATGGTAGGAAAAACGTCTTAGTGGGTGTTCATTCAGTTTATTAAGGCCAAAGGATATTAGAAAAGGAAATGGAAAAGGTATGAGGAATTAATTGACATTTTATTTACACAAAAATGGAAATTAGGAGAAAATGAAGGTGAAAGGTCACATGTTTCATGTGAGGAGGAAAATGAAGGAAAATAATGGAAAATGAAGAAAATAGAGGCCTCATTAATAAAAAGGCTTCTGAGGATTAGTTTGCAAGCTTTTTTTTCAAGTTTTTATTCAATGCAGTTTTGGAGTTGTCATTATTCTCTCTCTCTCTCTCTCTCTCTCTCTCTCTCTCTCTCTCACACACACTCTTAAATACTTAGAGTTTTCTTTGATCACTCTTGGAGAGTGTGTAATACTTCGTGATTTGGATAAAGAAGGCAAAGGAAGAGCAGGAAAGTGCAAGCGTACATCAGGATCAGGAACTACAACGGGATTTGATTGCAGGTATCAAGTTACATGTTTTTTTTCCTCATTGGTTTTGGCATGCATGGGAGTACATGTGGATTTTCCTAGCCTTTCCATTTCCTAGGTAGCCATGGTGTTGTGGGTTTATTTCCATTGATTGTTTTCAAGTTGGTTCTCATGTTTCCTTTAGCTGTTTGATTGAGTTATTATTTCCTGGATCCTTGGTTGGAAAAATGCTATGGAGCACAATGAACATCTATTGGGTTGAGTTACTAGTCCTAGAGCCTTGGTTGGAAAAATGCTTAAGAGCCTTACGTGGGTTAAGTTACTAGTCCTGGAGCCTTGGTTGGACAAACACTATGGACCTCGGAAACAACTAGGATTGAGTTACTAGTCCTGGAGCCTTGGTTGGAACAAACACTCTGGAGCCTTGGAGAAACTTGGATAAAGACCGATCCGTGATGGTTGTGATGTCTGACCGTGAGGTAGAATCACTGGTAGAGGGTTGTGGTGGTTTGCCCTCTAGAACCCCTGGATTGATTATGTTTGATGTGTTTTATGATATCCTACATTCATGCTTGGAATAAGGCATGGGGGTGATTGGCTGGAGTGAGACTTGGCTCAACTAATATATGGTTGGGTGGAACATGGAAGTCCCATCTCTAGTCGGTTTTTACATTCAGTAATGAGGAGCACATTCCTATGGTATTCGGTATGCAAATGTATGGGTTTATGTATGGATTTTATTGTTGTTGTATCCATTGTATTTATGTTTTTATTGTGTTTTTTATAAGCATGTATTCGATCAGTGATGATGTATGGCTCTAAGCATGTTTTTACCTGTAAATGAATACACAATGTATCTATAGTCAAATAGACTGTATTTTAGCTTATGATGTAGGGGAGAAATGATTCTTATATATTCTCAGATTAGTAAGAGACCCCCATGTTTAAATTTTTTGTTTATACCTGTAGATGCAATGTTTGTTACATGTTTGACGAAATTATTGTCATGGTTAGGAGTGGTCAGGATGAGTTCTACGATGATGTAATTTCTTATGTACCTATTTTTTAATGTTGTTTATCATCTCCTATAGTTTCATGAAGTTGGACGTTGACCTGGGCTGCAGGGCTAAAAAGGTGACACAAATCCTGGAGTTGCGAGCACATAACATGACCAAGAGGAGCCTTTGTTGCTACCTTTCCTTGGCATGCCCATGACTATAGGCTTTTAGCCGCTACCTTGCCTTGGCATGCCCATGGCTAAGGCTCAAATCTTTCAAAAATTCAGTCTCCCTTGAGGTTCGGGGAGCACGGAAGGTTGGGTTACCTCCTGAGGAAGTTTTTGATGATGTAAGGTGTGTTTGTCTTGTTTTTGTTGATTCCACTTCCTTAAGGTCATAGGAGGTTGAATCTCATATTAGTAGCCTCTCGTCGCATGTATACCCTGGTTGAGTTTGGTTTCTTGGGTAGATGTGGGAAGGGAGTGTTATAGAGTGGTATTAGAGCATGGTTCAGCCCTTGGACTATATGGGCAGTGTGTTGGTCATGTTTTTCTATTGGTTGCATGTGTTTCTCATACCTATGGTGTATGTGCTTGTTTCATTCGTGTTTTTTTGGCCATGGTGGAATTAGCGTCACCATGGAACTATTCATGGTGTTGTTGTGAACATGTTGTGATGAGTGTATGATTGGTTATGTGTTTCTCATGATTTTGTATTATTTATGCACACTTTTTTACATATTGTTAGATATGGTACATGCATTTCTTTCTTATGCTAGGGTTTCATATTGGTCATGCTTCAGTGTTATACATGTGTACTTGCTTGTGTGATGTCATATGTTGAACATGCATTGGACGTTCATGATTGGTTATACATGTCAAGTGGGTGCATATGGTCAAGTTTGCATTGGTTTGATTAAAATTGTTGTGCATAAGGTAATTGTACGCAATTATTTCATCATGATGATATTGGTATGATATGATGCTAATGTGTTGTCTAACATAGAGTAGGAGATGAAAATAATTAATGTGAAGTTGCAACAATGGATTGTAGGGTAAGAGCATATCGTCATACAAGGTTGTATGATTGGCATGTAGGTATGTGATTCATAGTTGTAGTAAGCATTAGGGTTACTTATATGTTTGTTATTATATTATTATTATGGTTACATATATGATAAATTCTAGTTGATTAGTGTGGTCATATGCATTATGGTTATGTGTATGCCTTTCATTCTATTGATTTTATGGTTACATACATGATAGATGTTAGTTAATTAGTGTGATCATATGTACATGAGTTGGTTAGTCAAGAATGGTATTAACTTGATGACTATGTTATATGTTGTTGAGAAGCATGTTATATGTTAACTTGTAGTTATCTTGATGATTATGTTGTATGTTGTTGATGAGGATGCTATATGTTGACTTATTTTTGCTATATGTTAGTTAACTTGATGATTAGGGTTATAGCATTAATATCTTGATGTTATATGTATCATGCTAAATTGGATTGGCCAAGACAGATGGTTGAGGTTATGACATTAAGGTATGAGTCGACTTATTTGTGATATTATGTCATACTAATCTAGACTATACGTACATATGCGATTGTTATGCATGAAAAAAAAATGTTTATGAGTTCATGATGTGAACATGTTAGCTAGTTACTATTATGGATATCATGACCTTATTTATGTTGAGTTGATGTGTTGTGAAATTATATCATGCTAATACAGATTGATTGTGCAAACAAGATATCCTCCCCTGAGATACATTAAGGTATGAGTTTTCTTATGTCATGTACTTAGTACTTAACTATTGGATTATGTCATTTGTCTGGTGTTGAGTTTTTGGTCTCTATTATGTCATTTAGTTGATTTACCTAACATGGTATGTTTATAGTTTGTTCAAATGTTTGATTAATTGCATGATATGAGTATACATGTCTATAATATTTCATGAAGGAAGGAATTTGTTTTAAGATGGTTGTGCTAACACATATGTGGTGAGACGATTATAAGTACTTGAGTATAAGTAGGTGATATTTGTAGCATTATGTGTTATGATCGATGAATGAGATTTTTTTGTTGATTATGACATGGTTGTTAGTCTTGGTAAATGTTGATTTCAAATTAATAGATATGTTTTCTTAATCTTTGATATACCAGTAACACGTGTGCATGCTTGGCACAACAAGGTAAGATAACTGGTATATTGTTATATCTAATTATGCGCTGACAACTTTATTGCGGTATGATGCAGGGCTTACATGGAAAGAGATTGTCATGAAATCTTGAAGAAGGCTCAGGTTGAGATTTCCTTTGGAAGTGTTGGGAAGCCATGGGGGATTGAGTCATGGTCTTGTTCGCTAGTCCTATTATTTCGGTATTTTATGATTTGTTTACGCTTGATTTTCAGCCTTGTTTATGTTTGGCACAAGGACTTGCCACTTTTTTCATTGTGTCATATTTCTATGGGTTTTCAGGGTTTTCCTCTTGTTTGTTTCTTGTCTTTCCTTTTATGTTTCGAGTCTTGGTAATTGGCTTGGGAAAGAGGAAATTTGATGGACCTCGGGAGATATTTGTGGCACCCAATAGGTAATGTAAGACTTGGATGAAGCCTAGTGCATGTATAAGGGCAACTGAAGGTGAGAATATGACAACCAGTTGGATTGGTTGGGTCCATTGAGGTAAATGGATGGTGGAAGAACAATCACAAGAAAGGTAACACGAAAGGTAAAGTGAATGGATCTGAGGTGTTATATACCTTAGCTATGTCGAGAACTGTTGTTCTCAATGTTGTGCACGTTGTGCATGAATAAAGGAAGTCCTCTTAACCTAGACCTTATGATATCTATAAATTGTGTCTTGATAATGATTATGTTGATGTTTATATATGCACATGTGTGTATGCCTTATCTGACAGGGTCGTCATGGATCATGATTGTTAATGATAATGTTTATATGTAAATATGTGTGTATGTATGTCGTTGTCTGGCATGATGATGATTTTTTTATGCTAATGATTATATATGTATGTATATATCTATGTCATTTTCTAACAATGTTGTCAGGGATCATTCTGATGGAGGAATGATTGATTATGTAGGTGAATTGCATGAAGAGTTTCCTTGCTATGAGGAATCAAGTGGGAAGAGTAACCTTGACAGATCTACAAGGTCAGTACCATGTGGGTATGATTTGGTATTATGTGATTATACTATGTATATGTTTATGTTATGGATAGGTAATGTTGATAGGTACACCAGTGAGGTGAAAGTAGTGTGATCTGTGGCATGCTAAGATAATCATGGAGAAGCAAGGTTGCTTTGTGGGGTCAGTGTGTGGTCTATGGATGTGCAGTACTAATGTTGTGTATATGTTGTATATTAAGTGACTATACCTATGGTCATTTGTAATGTTGCATATGTAGTATTGTGTACATATGATGTTGTATGCTTGTTGTATATGTGGTGTTGTGTGTATATTGCATATGTAGTGCTAGGTATAGATGGTGCTATGTACATGTTGTATATGCGGTGTTGTGTACGTATGGTGTTGTGTGCATGTTGAATATGCAATGCTATGTAAATATGGTGTTGTGTGTGTGATGTACATATGGTGCTATGTACATATGGTGTTGTGTGCATGATTGTACATATGGTGTTGTATACATGTGGTTATGTGTACATTATGTACATATGGTGTTGTGTGTGTGTTGTACATATGGTGTTGTGTGAATGATTGTACATGTAGTGTTGTGTGCACGTGGTGTTGTGTACATGTTATACATGTGGAGCTGTGTGTAGATGGTGTCGTGAACATGTTGTGCATGTGGCACTGTGTACATGAGATGTTTTATACATGTCGTGCATGTGGTGTTGTGTACATGTGGTACTCTGTACATGTTCTACAGGTGGTGCGATGTAAATTTGGCATTGTGTACACATTGTGCACGTGGTGTCATGTACATGTGATACTGTGCACACGTTGTGTAGATGGTGCTATGTACAGGTGGTATTGTGTACATGTTGTGCATATGGTGCTAGTATACATGTGGTATGGTGATAATGTCATACACATTATGGTGCGTGCATGTGGTACTATGTTTTGTGCATGGTGTATTCATGGTATCATGACATGTGCATTCATTGTTTATGCTACTTGTATATGTATAGGTATTACGTTTTATTGTAAATGGGTGTAGGTGTATGTGTTGTATGTCGGTGTAGGTATATGTATTTTTGCATTGTACACGAGGTGTGAGTGTATGTTTCATATTCCGGTGTGGGTGTGTGTGTATTATATGGTGTTACATATGTGTCATGTGTGTGTGCATGTGTTGTGATGTACAATGTGTGTTTAATACGTGATTCAGAGAAGAGAAAATTCACTGGGTGTTTTTAATTGTGAAATGATGGAATACGTACAAAAAGAACAAAGGAAAAATGAGAACAACGAAGGATAAGTATTAGTGTTTATTTGGTTTTATCATGCATGTGGTTTATGATTATGTTTTATGGTTAACTCATGTGATTCATGACGTTAATTTATGATAGTTTCGTTTTGAGATAACTAGATGTGATATGTTTATACATGCAGTCATTGATCGAACCGCCTAGTTGACTTGTTGTGATAGGAAGTCAACAAGGTTGTAAGTATATTGGCAGGGTGAAGCGACGGTATGATGGCAATTTATTTCAATTTTATTTTTTGAATGCAATGGCGGTTATTTTCTTGGTACGGAAGCACGAAGAAATTCCTGAGTTGGGTAAGTTGAAACCATTTTGCAGAACTAGAGTGTCGGCAAATGAATTGAAACATGCTTGGGTGTGCGGGTAAAACACTTCGGGAGCGAGGCCATTTTGGAATGTTTGGTACCCAATATTTTCCATGTATTTCCATGGGCATGCTATGATTAGTATGATGGTTTAGGTAGGTATATGTCTTTTTTTTAATGATGATGCGGAAGCCTTTTTAGGATGCTTCTAGGATGAGATGCCAACTTGAACGCCGGAAGGTGAAAATGTGTGTTGCATGGAAGCGGGTGGAAAAATTGCTTGAGGGACTCTATAGCGGATAAGGGAAGGTCGAGGATGGATTTGGTTTGGTCCTTAGCATTTCCATATGGAATCGAGATGCCCATTGGGGTGTGCCATGGAACAATGAGCCGATGAGTATTCCTTGGAAGGACGGTAGTGTGGGATTGTAGCATTGGACATTGGATGCATTTTGACTTTGGCGGTGGAGTTTGGACTTCTTGGGAAGGAGGTAATCTTGGTAGCTTTGAGGGTGGAAGTGTGAGCCTCTAGATTCCCTTGTTGCTGATATGGGAATCGTATCCTTCTATTTGTTGGTTGATAAAATTTGTATGTGTATATGTGTATATTATTGTAAATATTGTATCGAGTTGGATTTATAAAGCTCCATAGGCAGTATGATTATTTTTGGTTGAACCAAATGTGGTTTTTATTGTAAATACCATAATGAGTTATGTTATAAATCTCTAGTAAATGATACATGTTTTTCATGTTTTGTTGGCCATGCATTGTAAATGTTTACATAACGAGCTATGTCATAAGGCTCCATAGGAAGTATGTTTGTTTTTCGCGATTTTTTGGTTTGTAGGTGTCATTATAGAACACTGAGACAGTCTTCCCCCAAGGAGGACAGTTCTGTAACATCCACAGCTAAAATCCATATAAAAATATATGGCAAAGTCATTCAGGACACTTATTCCAAGTGAATGTTGGGAAAAACATCATAGAGGGCTGTTGTTTTACATTTATTATGTCTAAGGAAATTGGCAAAGGCTTTGGAAAGGCATGAGGCATTAATTGGCCATTTATTTATGAAAATAATGGAAAATAGGAAAAAGGAAGGTGAAAGGTCACGGGTTTCATGTGAGGAGGAAAAGTGGGGAAAATAATGAAGCTAAGAAAATAGAGGCCACATTAATAAAAAGTCTTATGAGGATCGATTGGTAAGTTTTTTTTTCTCACACTTATGTCTCTACTCATTCTATTATGTCCCTCTCTCATATTCTTGGATACTTGGAGTTTTCTTGGAGCACTCTTAAGAGGTGTGGCTGCTGGATTTGGAGAAATAAGAAAATAAAAGGTAGTAAATTGCAAGAGGACATGGGGTCAGGTGGCCTTGGCTAGATTTGTTTTATAGGTATGGGGTTGTATGTATGGTTTCCTTGCTATTTTTGTCATGCATGGCACATGCATGTGGTTTCTTAGATATGATCTATCATTGGCATGGAGGATTTCCTGGATATTCATGGTGTTGTGGGTTCGTTTCAATTTTGGTTTTTAAGTTTGGTTCGTTTTCCTTTAGGCTGTGGGTTGAGTTAGTTCTGGAGCCATGGTTGGAAAAACACTTGGAGCCGATGGATGTCTCTAGGTTGAGTTACTAGTCATGGATCCTTGGTTGGAAAAATGCTGCATCCCTAGGTGGGTTGAGTTACTTTAGTCCTAGAGCTGAGTTGGACAAACGCTTTGGGAGCCCGGAAATAGGCCCAGGAGGTTGAGTTACTAGTCTGGAAGCCTTGGTTGGAGCAAACACTACGGAACACGGAGCCAGCTTTGATGGGCCTGCAATCCATGACGGTTGTGATTTACGACCATGGAGGTGGAATCAACTTGGTTGAGAATTTAAAGGTGGTTTTTCCTGCGGAAGCCCTGGATTGGTTTCGATTGATGTGTTTCATGAGATCTACATTCATTCTTGGGATATGGCATGGGGGTGATGGTTGAAGTGATATTTGGTTAGGCCAATCTACTGGGTATAGAGTGGAATGTGGAAGTCCCATCTCTGGTTGGTTTCTACATTCATTAATGAAAGAACTCATTCCCTTGGTATTTGATGTATAAAGGTATGGATTTATATGTGGATTCTAATGTTGTTGTATCCATGTTATTTTTGTTGTTAGTATGTTGTTTATAAGCATGTATTTTATCAACGATGATGTATGGCTCTATCCATGTTTTAAACATGTGAATACACAATGTATCTGTGGTGTGTATTTTATTAGCAATATTTTCTGTGCATAAGGGATAATTCTATTACCCATTGATTCTGAGATAAGTATGAGACCCCTATGCTTAAATGCATTGCTTACACTGTAGATTCAATGTTTGTAACATGTTTGACAAAATAATTTTCTGTACAGCTAGGAGGGGTCCGGATAGGTTCTTATTGATGTGATTCTTTTTTATCATTTTCATATTTTTATTTATCATCCCTTAAGTTTTCCATATTTAATTTAGGTAGTGGCTGGGCTCACTTTGAAAAGGTGGCTCAAATCGTGGAGCCGCGAGCTGAGAACTTAGCATTTGGGTTCCTATACGATGGCATGTAGTGTTATTCCTAGGGATATAGCCTTATAGCCCACGAAATGCGGTGTTATGCCTTCATACATGGCTCAAAAGGTCGAAAATGTGGGTGTGACCCATGTGTAAGAGGCTTGAATGGTTGGGTTACCTCTTGGGGGTGTTGTGGTTTTGTACAAGAGTCTGTGGGTTTTGTAATAGCTTCACTATAAGATCACATAGGAGTTTAATCTCATTATAGTAGCCTCTCGTCCCATGTTTACCCGATTCAGTCTGAGTTACTTGGGTAGATGTGGGAATGGGGTGTTAAGAAAAGAGAAAGAGAAGTCTCACCTCCAGCTAGGTTTTTTCTCCTAAGGGTTTCCATCATATCTTGTGTCAAATGTGTGTGTGAGATTTTATTTCGTTGTTCTCTATTTTCTGCATAGTTTTCATTTTCATGTGTACTCTATTTATACATTAATTTTCAGATATATAAGTAAAGAGAAATAAAACTACAATAGTGTAATAGTGTAGATTATAGAGTTTTATGTATACTTTATCAAATATGTTTACACAGCAGACAACGTTGGAATATCCATGGTTTGTTTTACATTCAAAACTACTCAAGCCATTTCCTAATACTTATCTTCATCTGCTGCACCTACAGGAAGAAATTTTCTCAGCTTAATGTACATATTCCTTCTTTCATTTCCTAGCCCAAAATTATTCTTTAATGAGGTCGATCTCTATGAGGGAAGTCGAAAGTAGTTCACAAAATTCCTAGAAATAAGGCTCCTAGCCTAGATAAGCTCACCTCTTATTTTTTACCGAAACATGTTATGTTTTGGGAACCGAAATGTGGAAGTAGTGAAGAATCCAAAAGAGAATGTTTTAGACCCCACTCTTGCTCTCAATGCCACATTCCTATCCCTAGAGCTAAAAAAAGATAAAACAAACGAATCAATTTGGTTTCCTATTTATCTCTACAAAACAATTTATAAGATCATCACGAGATGATAGTAAGAACATTTGAGACCATATTTTTGTCCCTTATATCGGTAGAATTCAAGATATGTTGAAGATAAAAAATTAAGATAGCATCATAATGATTCATGAAGTGATCCATTCATTGTAAATTTACAAAAAAGGTGACTATGGTAATTAACCTTGAATTGTATAAATCACTTAACTATTTAATTTTATATTTTCTTCATCGGATTCTTCTCAATTTTTGTTTTCGATATCCTAGGTGTAGAATTATGATGTAGATTTGCAACTACTCATGAAATTTTAATGAAAGTACAAAGTTACAAACCTACTCTACTACTATTTGGAATTCAATTCACAATTTAGATAATAATCACAAACATCAATGAGAAATAAAACATATGAACACGAGTATTTTTCAAGGGAAAGAAATCTTATAAAAACCCCTTTGCCAACTTGCATTAATTTGATTAATGAGATGTATTACCATTTCTTTTCTCTGTTGAGCACAACATGCAAGTGAATAGCCTATCTCTCTATACTCACTAATAAGATGCAGCTATACTTAGTCAATTCTTTTTCTCTTCTTGAGTCCATATTTCCTTGCACAATTCCAAAAAATAGGCCCCTGAGTTTAGGAAATTCCTCCAAAATGATTGTTGCAATCCCTAAGGTTGATCATCATTGCCATCGGCCACACCTATACACTAAATACTAGTCTACAAGTAATGTTTCACTACCTTGGAATATTCACCATAGCTGGGGAAATTTTAATTCTCTTAATGCACTATATGTTGGGTTGATTGATTCGAAATTCCTTAAATGATCATTGAGTTAGGTAAAAATACATTGCACAGCGACCTTCTAGTTCTCCAATGGTTAGAACTAGTTTACTAAAAACAACTTGAAATAATTGGCCTATATTGATACAAATTAGAAATCACACATGCTTAGCGAATTCTAAATCCTCTAACTCGAATTCTGAGCTAAATGAATGAAAAGAACCATGTCACCTCGGTTACATACATCCAAGTTTTCTACGATGTGGAAATTCGAATTTTCCCAATTTGGCCAAGGGAAAATCAAATGGAGAATTTCTTGTTGCATTTTCAACACCCCCCTCTCAAAAATAAAGGATTATCGTACCTATCCTGCATCATGGAACTCTACTTCCCTCTTGACAAATCCTTTGTGAGAATTTCATCATCTTGTTCCTTTATTGGAATGTATTGTAGCAATATTATTTTCCTTTTCACACACAAACCTATAAATGGTGATACATGATATACATATATATATCTATATGTGTGTGTGTGTGTGTGTGTGTGTGTGTGTGTGTGTGTGTGTGTGTGTGTATGTGTGTGTGTGTGTGTGTATGTTGAAATACGGGATTCTCCAGAAGGCTTGATGCAGCTTTGATTATCACCGTAGATCATGTTGGATCCATCATACGACCAAATAGTCCCACAAGTATTTTCTCATCCGAGATCACCTCACATGTTTCTCAACTTGTAGCCATGCATTAACATACGTAGAAGTTGAGTTCCACACTCTGTTGCTTCCAGGAACAGCTGCCGTGTTGCGGATGCAGTATCCACCACTGTGGGTAATGTATATATAAGAATTGTTTTCTCGTAGATGGTCCTCATTCGGCGGCCGGTATCACATGGGCCCCACCAGCAACTCAATGTGTGTTTATCTCTGCAGGCCAACCCCATGCTTCCAGTCCCTGAGCCACTTGCCATGAATGTGTATGTTTGAAGGTGGCGTCTGCTTCCCAAATGTATGGCTTTTCATTGGTATATTTAAGTAATTTTCCTTAATTTTCAAGGTAACTTTTGGGCATGGATTGGTGGGGAGATTTGGTGGAAAGTGTGGGTTAGGCTTGTATTCTTCTCTCCTTGCCTAATTTCATGGTTACCCTTGTATCCTAGTCCCATGGGATCTCCTTTACTAACCATGAGCTTTAGGTTTGGGACTACATCAAAAATCCCAATTTTACAGTTTGGTAATGGTCCCATAGGATACCAACCACATCACTCCCATACCTTATTTTATCCCCATTCATCTATTTTTCCATTTAGGTCCACATGTGTCCATTGGGTACATAAGAACCAGCCTCCCCCTCCTTTGTCCACACCTTGGGTCGGACCTAGAGAACGTGCCGGGGGGGACAGTACGATTAAAAATAAAATAAAAATCCATAATTTGGTCACTCTCATGGGGAAATGTACCGCAAAATGCAAAAGATGCTTAAAACATACAAATTTAGCACGTGGGAAAATTTCAAATATAGCTCTACTCCTTATCCATGGTCATCACCTAGTTCCTATGGGCCTAAATAGATCCCCCTATCCATTAAGTAAATCATGATTGTCACGGCCCACAGTGGGTGATGAATTTCCCCCACCTTGGGGGGTATCACATCTACCTGTACACATATTGCTCTCATCCCTGGAGCCTCAAGCGGTTATGAACAAAAATCAATAAAGTAAAAAGGAATATGAATAGGGTGGAAAAAGGTTGGGTTAACTCATTTACCATTTTTTTCTGCTCCTACTGTGACAGCACTTAGGTGTGAGCCCTTATTGTGGCTACCCTAAACCATGATCCTTGTAGTTATAGATAGTTTCCCATGATCCCTTTGCTACGCTCCATTATTATATCATTGCCACCCACCATTTGACGGATGTACCATGGACATTTCACCCCTTTAGAGGTTGAAACCACCCTGTCCCGGTTAGCCATTCAACCTCTCTGGCAAGTCTTGAGAACCATGTACACACCAAAGACCATTATGGAAGGGCATTCCACCATGGAGGTGCCCCCATTGATTCTGTGACTTGTAGATCTTTTGTGATTTATTCTAATGATTTTGACTGTCTTGGAGGGAAAGGTGATGGCTGGGACCCTTCACTCTTCGGGATTGCAAGTGGATCTCCATTTGGGTCTCGGTCTCCCTATAATGGGTCCTATCCCTCTGTGGGGCCACATTGGCACTTGTAGGTGATCATTGGCAGCCATGTGCCTCCACCATGGTAAGCTGTCACCATGGATCACCAGAGTGCTCATTGTTTGCTCGTTTTCCACCATTTTGGATGAGGGTGATGCACTTGGTCCACCATGCCGAACGGCTCTCAGGTTGAACCAAAAACATGACGGATGTTCGAGTGCATGGATCATGTCTCGCTAAAAAGGGACATTTTATGTCATCATTCTAGCCCTTACGGATTATCTATAGGATGTTTGATCCCTGCGGAGACACATGAGGATGACCTTGTGCCCCCACACCTGCTTGGGAGAGCCACAAGTTCTTTCTTGGAAAACAGGGACCACCCCTTTTCATGTATGTTTGGAGGTTGATTTCTACATCCTTGGCGGCACTTAGACTTTGATGAAATTTCTACTCAAGGCCCAATGAATCACTTTTATCATTTCGACCATCTTGAGAGGCTTATTCTTGTATTTTTGAGCTACTTGGTGGGATTGTCACCAAAATTGTTGTTATTATGCACATTATTTTATTTTATGGGCTCAATTAGGCTAATTTAGCTTAATCGAATTCATTCCAAGTGTATAAATAGAAGTGGTCAGATTCATTTTCATCATCATCACTTGGATTGGGTTATTAGCTCTTGTGAGATTTTCGCTATACCTTTCGGAGGATGATTTTGGATCATATCGATGAATTTTGATGTTTGGATCTCTCTCATGTCTTGGAGCTTCATTATTGGCATAATTTTGATGGCTGGATATACTCTTTTATGCATGTAAGTTTTATTTTCATGCTTATTCTTGTTATTTACTTTGGTCACATGAATGTTGTTGGGATTTTCTCTATAAAACTCTTAAATTCTTGCTTTATTTATATGAATTGGTGCTTAAAATTGTGATCTTTGTAGCATTTTAATCATATCATGGGACATACGCGCAGATAATTGAATGTTCCTGAACATAATTTATGTTAAATGAATATTTATAATTCACTAAATTATTTCAAATTGAATTATAAAGATCTTGAAGATGCTACTCTCATGCCCTAAGTCCATACGAAGTTGTTTGAAGGCCTCCTAGATTGGGTGAACTCTTTCCAAACCATAAATTATCCTTGACTCAATCTCTCTCAAAGGACAATGCATTGGCATTGATGTGTGTTGTTATTACACCTATAAATTTTGTTATACCAAATGGTGGCTAAATTTTTTTTTATTGTCAAGATATATTTCCTTTGAAAATCCATCATCTTTGAAGTTTTACGATGATTCTCTATCCTTTGAATTAATATTCCTTTATTTGTTCACTATAAGCCTACGGGAGCCTCTTGATTACCAAGACAAAATTACACATAATGCTCCACTTCCCACCATTCACCTCTCCATTTTCCACTCCTGAAAATCTTCATTTTTGTCCTTTTCCCTTCAAAAAATCCCACAAAACCCCTTCATTTCACCTCTAAATCATCTTAACCCTCTTTTAAACCTTATATCTCTTGTTTTATTTGGTTTAAATCCATTCATTTAACCTACCAAAACCCTCATCTAGCCTTCAAAAGTCTTACCGTTTAGGCCTAACACCGAGTTTTTCCGCTGTGAGGTTTGCTAGCCCCCGGGCTTATATCCTTTAGCCTTTCTCCTCATATGACTAAGCCACAGCAAAGGCGCTTAATAACATTAAACCTCCGCGCTAAAAAAAAAAATGTTCCTTCTATTTGTTTCTTCATTCCCAACGGCCGGTTTTGAATAAATACGGACCGTTGATCGACGCAAAACAACGGCCTTGAGGGCCATCCTTCCCTCTACCATTCCTTACCTCCTCCTCCTTTCAAATAACGCCTCATCTTTGAATCCCGACTGCATCCGATCGAATGATCCAACGATCAACTTGTAACTTTGATAACCCATTGAAACTATATACTACAGCGACAAAAAAAAGATTAGGTATATTCACTTAGACCCCACATCCATACCTTATGCATCTTACATCCCATCGTGCTCACTCCGTGCCGTCGTCTGTCACCGGATCCGACGGTCAGCATTGCATTTCGTGCAATTTTTTCCCCCTTCCCATGGTACGCTACTTCCGGCGATAAAGTGGTTTTCAAGAACCACGTGTCGATCGCTCTATGGAATCGCGTTCCAAATGCCATTGCTTTCACGTCGAAATCACCTGAAAACCACTCGTGGTTTAAAGCCCCATTTTCACCCATACTCGCGCCATATTCAAATTTTAAACCTGGTACGGCCTCCGCCATGGTTTCTCTATCTCTCCCGTACATACATCTACCTCATCTTTGCTCCTCGCCACCCCAGGCTTGCGTGGGTCTAAGCCAAGCCGCGAGGTTTTCATAACATTTTATCGTGTGTTTGCAAGTTTTGCCATGGCCGATGAAGGATAAACGTTTTACAATCACAAAGTGACACAAAGGCTCGGACAACGTCTCGGACGGGAATGCACGTCAAAGGAACGAGACTAAAGGGTGAATTTCGTGACGGTCGATGGATCGGAATCCATCGACCCTCGTCGACACCCCCCGACTCGTGAAGAAACCGCCACTGTGCACATAACCGCCCATAAAAAATGATGAAGATCACTATCCAATGATGGAAAACAAAGGCATAGAAGATTAATAAACCCTCGAGGGCATCGATTACAAAAGCGATTCGAGCAATCGGCAAAGTTAAAGCATAAACGGGTTGAATTACAAAGGAACAAGCGAGTTAATGTTGTTCCCGTTTATCACTTTGTTCCCATTATGCTTTGACTTACGGTAGGATAAAAATTTTAGGCGAGAGAAATGTATCTTAGAAGCACCTACGACCTGTTTACCTTTCATTTTTTATATGTTTTAACTCACCGAACATGATGAGGTAGTATAATAGCTCTTGAACATTTAGTTTGTTTTATTTCAAAAATGGTTAATTCAGTTGTGCCTAAAGGTTGTTTAGTGCCCTCTTTCTTTGCCCTTGAATGTTGTATACGAAGAAATCTCACTTTAATTTTAATGCTTATGAGTTTTACGAGAGGGTATATTTCAATCATACCCTCTTTGTTCATACTGTAATTATTGTGTTAAAGGTCCCTATGATTAGGTCCCGGATATCTAGGGTGTTCCCTCTTCTTTGAAGGATAGTGCTTATGTCTTTGTTGATTAAAGCTCTCAACGGTGAACTTATAGGAGGAAATAGGGTGTTCCCAAATCCTATAATTCATTTAGAAGGTGTTAGTCTGCATTTCTTCTTTTATTTTAGTGGTTACGTTGATTAAGTCCATAATAGTGAGCTTCTTGGAGGAAATAGGGCATTCCTCCAAATCCTTTAAGTCATTGTGAAAGAGTTTATTTTGATTTTCACTCTTAGTCCTTAATGTTCATCCCATTTCACCTATATTATTCATGAGATCCTTGACCGAGTTAAGTTTGCTTACTCTTGGTTTCACTATTTATAGTTAGGAGCTATTTTGCTGCATGACTCCCATTTGTGATGGCTTGTAGATTCCCATGCCTTGCCTATCTTTGTGAAACATATTTGTCAACCAAACAAAACAAACAACCCCGCACTTCATAACTAGCCTAAAATCAACTTCTAAACCATTAAAGATACATCCTTATAAACATATTGAGAGATCCCTATACGAGACTATGAGGGCTAGATCCTAGAGCTCTAAAGCTTGGTTTGCATGTTGCCTTGTCACTTGGCATGCCAATCTTGCCAAATCACGGGACCCCAACATAATGGCGATCATGAGACGGGACCTCTAAGTACATAATAGTCCAAGCTCTTATAGAATCATTAGTCCTTTAATAGAAACTCGAGAGAAACCCCAAAAAAAATTTCATATTGGTTTCATAATAAACATTGGTGAGCGGACATACGAATATTTTACCTCCAAAAAGAGCTAAAAATTTCCACGAGCGACTCCATTGACGCTCGGAGGTGACCTATTACTTCACTAGTCCTTAGCTCCTTTGGGAATGTCTTGAGAAAACCAAATCATGTTTGATGGTGGACAACGAGTTCAAATATTCCACACAGCGACTCCACAACCTCCAAAATACCTAATGACTCCAACGGAAGAAGACTTTGAGCGGATGACAGAGATACGGTGACCTGCACACACAAGCATGGACTGATATAGACAAGCAAAACTAGACCATTCAAGCTGGAGATAATGGGAAAAATGATGTACATACTTGATAAAGGATTGGATAGGCACGAAATTTGATACGGATATTGATTATCGAGAACAACCCATGCTTTCTCCCTAATCAAACACAAACTCAACCACCACAAGACATATACAACAAGAAAAATATCTATGATGAGCAAGATTACGAGAGAAAACAATGAAGAGGGTTGTCGAAAGTCTTGATAGCCTACCTTTATTTTTTATTATGTTGTTGAGAGGTATTTACACAATAAGTACAAAATGAAAAAAGTGAGAAACGTTGCTTTGAGGAAACAATAAGCCTCCCAAGAGACACGAGAACCTGAAATAGAGGGGGAAATCAACACATATAGGGACTCTTCCTCTATGTGATGACTCATTTCAGATTTTAAAAGGAGAGTGGCATCACGACAATATAATAGAAACAAAAAATGAGCCTCAAATTATTTATCACGGAGATCAAGAGTTGTTTGAGAGCAAGAAAGATCGGGAAAAAGAAAGAAAGTCCTCAAGGGCTTCCTGTAAACACGAAGTAAAGATTCACTAGGAGAGGTTCAAGAAGATATCTAGCCTCAAATTCGGTCAACACAAGAGAAAATTTGTTGTACTTATGTCAAAAAAGAAAAATAAAATTCCTCCTCTTTTGAAGAAGAAATTGATCAAATATTGAACAAACGGCTAGCCTCCAAACCTTCATTGGAACAAAACACTTCTGCTCATCTACCCACTTGCTGAACTTGTTGTCTTGAACGAGAAAATAAACTTGTAGAAAAGCTTAAAGAAAAACAATCTGTTAACCCAATATGTTTGATTGGTGAGATTTTTTATACTAATGATTTTCAATTTTTTGATACGGTCCCGATGATGATGATGAGCTTCAAGTAGAAACTAATCATGCAAGGCAACCAGCTGAGTTGATTGGTGTCATGAAATTTACTATCATCAGCTTGAAAGAAGCAATCCAACCAATTCAATCCATCATAAATAGCTTTCACATAATTGGGATTCGGTAATCTATCGGTTGTGATGATGAGATTTAGAAGAAAAGGGGATTTTCTTGAGTAGGATGAAGATAAGGAGCCATACATCACGAAAGGGTTGAGGTAATAAAGAATACCCGTTGCTCGGGAATATGATGATCTCTTCACATAAATAGGTGCTGAATTAGAGCATACCAAGACTACAAGAGGACAATGCTGCAATATACTGATGGAGTCTCTAGTTCGGATGATGATAATGAATATGGGAAGAAGTTCTTTCCTCAAAAGAATCTTAGCTTGATCCGGTGGAGGAAAAAGTGAGCCTGGTTAAACCTATCTTCCAAATATTCATAACCAGGCATTGTTCAAGATCCCTATGCTCATTTCCTAAAGATATTTGAAGAAGGGATAAAGGTTGTTAGAAGTAGTATATTACCAAAAGCAAGAAAACAATTTAGCAACTATTTGCTAAGAAACTTGAATAAATGGAGTGACCTTGTTTTTCCGACATGCTCAAAGAGATGAGAAAAGACCAGTCATGGAATCACTGATTGGTAGGATGTATTGGAAAGAATTTTTTTCGGTAAGCAACATAAATGTGTGTCTTTACAGTTAGGTTAGGGTAGGTAGGAATGTAAATAAAGCTCGGCATTTTGAGCATTTAGTTGGTTAGGTTTTTTTTTTGCTTTGAAAGAAAATTGAAAAAAATACAAAAACAATAGAAAAAGAGAAAAGAGGGCAGATTGGAAAAATAGAAAGTCTTTATTTAACTACTATGAAAATAAAGAGAGTCTAAAAGTGTGCAAGCCTAAACGCCACTACCTAAAAGAAAACACTACTATTTTAGTCATACTGACTAATCATGACTAAGATAGATTTCAATTCTGTTAATAGGTTAGTGAAAGAAGGTTTTTAAATACATTTAATATTGGCTTATCGGTAGATTGGATTAGGTTAGAAATAAATGGCTCTAATCGGACCAAAATGCGAGCCAAAAGAGAAGAAAAGAAGGCTTGGTTCTAATGCGAAAAATTGAACTAGGAGAAAATAGCTCTATAGGGATCAAAACCGGAGGCTGAAATGAAGAAGAAGGTGACTCTAAAAAGCTCCAAAATATGAGGTGCAACAAGAAGGAAGAATGTTTTTTTGAATTTCGGATCTTTTCGCCTTTAAAATTTTCCTCGAATTTCTACCGAGTTTCAATTCATGTGCGGCTTGTCTTTATGCCATAGACCAGCCATTGAACGGTCTAATCTTGGTTTGGGCGTGTTTCCAATTTCATTTAAGAATATAGAGAATGGCGTTGTTAGATTGTTTAATCCTGGCGGGTATTAGTTTAGGTAGAAGCTATGAGTCCAATTGTTTAGTATTTGGTCTCATGGAAGGAATAAAGTTAGAATTAGAGTAGTTTCTTTCGATAAGAATGTTGAAGAAAAGAGCTTGCAGGTCAAAAAGTGCACTCTGAAGAAGAAAAAATATTTAGGATCATGGCAGAATGGGTAGGTAGGGCTGTTTTAGATATTTTCATTATTTCGGGTTATTGCAAAGATCATCGGCTCGAGGAAGAAGGACGATCGAGAAGAAAAATTGTTGCCCAATGGATGAGCTTTAGTTTGTGAAAAGCTAGAGATCGAAAAATCTGAGTTGGACACCTAAAGAAAAAATGTCCTCCCCAGTGGAGCCATTGTGCTTTATGAGTCCTGACCCATACCAAATGGTGGTAAATTTTTTTCAAGCCTTCAAGAGATATATTTCCTTTGAAAATCCATCATCTTTGAATTCTTATGGCGATTCTTTGTCCTTTGAATTAATCTTCACTATTTTTCACTATAAGCCCTCAAGAACCTTTGTTGATTACCAAGAGAAAATTGCTCATAATGCTCCACTTCCCCATTCACCTCTCCATTTACATCACAAAATCTCATTTCCATCCTTGTTTTCCTTTAAAAATCACAAAACCCTTCATTCCACCACCTCTAAATCATCTTAACCCTCTTTTAAACCTTACATATAGTTTATTTGGTTTTTAAATCTATTCATTTAACCCTGCGGGAAACCCTCATTTGGCCTTAAAAATCACCGTTTAGGCCTAACACCGGTTTTTCACTAATAAGGTTTGTTAGCCCCAGGGACTTATATCCTTTAGCCTTTCTCCTCATATATTCTAAGCCACCGCAGCCGGAGCTTAATAACATTAAACCTTCACATAAAAAAAAAAAATCCATTCCTTTTTTTTTGTTTCTCCATTCTCAATAGCCCGGTTTTGAATAAATAGGGGACGGTTGATCAGCACGGATCTGGCGACGCCCAGGCCATCCTTCCTCTTGCCGTTCCTTCTCCTGCTATTTCTAAATAACCGCCTCATCTTTGGAATCTTGACGCAATCAAGTCTAATGATCCAATGATCGGGACTTAACCCAATAACCCCATTGAACACCGTCCCCTTTACGTGAAAAAATAATTGACATCATCATAGACCCCACATCCATACCTCATGCATCGCATCCCATCGCATAATAAAACGCCACGTCCGATCTGTCACCCTAGATCCGACGGTCAACATTTCATTTCACGCAATTTTTCCCCTTCCCACGATGCTGCGCTGCTGCAACGATAAAAGTTGTTTTCGAAGCCATCCCCGTCTCTCTGGCAGATAGTGTTCAATGCCCAAAGCGCTTTACCACCAAATCACACGCAAAAACCACTCGTGGTTTTACGAAACCTTTCTGCCTTGCCATGCCATATTCAAATTTAAACTGATGCAATGTCCACCATGGTTTCTTCGTCTCTCTGTTGCATACATACGCACTCCTCCTTTGCTCCTCCGCCACCCTAGAGCCTGCACGGCGATTACAGCCAAGCCTACGGGTTTTCATAATAGTTTATCATGTGTTTGCAAGTTTTTCATGGCCGATGAAGGATAAATTTTTTACGGTCACAAAGTGACACAAGGCTACGGATAGAAATCTCGGGCCAAAAATCAGCGTCGAAAGGAACTAGAACAAAAGGTGAATCTTGTGGACGGTCAGTGGATGGCAGGAGTAACAACCCTCGACTCGAACAGAGCCGCACTTTTACATAACACTTATAAATGATGAAGATCACCTATCCGGTGACGGAAAACAAGGCATAGAAGACTAATAAACCTCCGACATCGGTGCAAAAGAAGTTCAAGAAATCGGCAAAGGTTAAAGCATAAACGGAGTTTGAAGTACAAGGCTTGAGTAGTTATTGGTACGGAGATTGACATAGACATAGCCCATCTCCATGCACAAAATCACACTTAGCGGTTATTGCTGAGAAAAACTACTACAAGCTGTCGGAATGCAATTGTTAGTACGGGGGTCCTCATAGCCCATTGTTTCATAACCCAACTCACACCGCTCAGATAACAATACCACTCCGGATGGTTTCCTCCCAGAGCTTTCTGTGAGGTGATTTAAATGTATCAAAATGGTCTCAACAATACAAGGATTGTTGATCCTATCTAGAATTTAATGAAATGTTTAAGACACGAGATGAACGTCGAAATCACCTCTCCTATCTGCGGTGTTTCATTAAAAACTTTCCTCACCTCACTCTTCCTCATTCTTCCTATCGTCTCTTTAGTCTCATTGTAAAGGTTAGTTTCGCATTTTAGTGATTTCAAAAGTAATACATAGGTATTTCTTTGGCGAAACGTGAACATTACGAGGAATTAATGGAAGTCTCTATTTTTATTGATGAAGGACACGATGGATCCACTGAGCCTGGTTTTGGTGAAATAATCTCTTATTGTTAATGTTGTTTCCCATTTATCACTTTGTTCCATGTGTGACTTTGATGGGATAAAGTTTGAGCAGAGAAATGTATCTTGACTTTGCTGACATGTTTACTGTCTTTGTCTATATCTGTTTTACCATTCTCTTGAACTTGTGGTAGTATAATAAACTCTCTTGAACATTAGGTTTGTTTATTTTAAGTAGTTGATCAGTTAATGCTAATCTTGTTTAGGTGTTCCCTCTTTCTTTGTGAATGTTGTATATGCAGAAATATCCTTTAATTATTAATGCTTACGGTTTGATAGAAAAGTTTGTTTCAATCTGTACCTCGTTCCTTCTTGTAATTGTTAAAGGTCCCTAGCAGTTAGGTCCCGGATATCCTAAAATTGTTCCCTCTTCTTTAAATGCAATTGTATGTCTTTGTTGAGTTAAAGCTCTCAGGTGAACTTGTAGGAGAAATAGGTGGATCCCAGATACATATAATTCTTATGAAAGGTGTTATTAATGCTTCTTTTCTTTGAGTGGTTACATTGATTAAGTCCATATGATGGGAAACTTCTTTGGAGGAAATAGAGGCATTCAGAATCATTTTAAGTCATTTTGTGAAAGGGTTTCGTTTTCTTTTCACTCTTAGTCCTTAATGTTCATCCCCATTTCACCTATATTATTCAACAAATCCTTGGTTGAGTTAGATTTTCCCCTCGGTTTCCTTCCTTCTCACTGAACTATTTATACTTTCACATGACTCCCATTGCCTAATGAAGCACATGAGTTACATACTCATCCTCACATGAAACATATTTGTCCAACCAAAAAAAAACAAACAGCCTGCCTTGCATGACATTTCAAAAATCATACAAACATTCAAGATACATCCTTATAAACATATTGATAGATCCCTCTGAGACTAGGGCTAGATCCTAGAGCTCTAAAGCTTGGTTTGCAAGTTGCCTTGTCATATTGCCAATACGCAATCTGAGGACTAACTGTATGTTTCATTGTTGTAGGTGTGTTTTGGTTTGGAATTGGTATGCTTTTGGTTCCTTGGGATGTGAGTGAGTTGGTTATGCATGTGTATATATGAGTTTGCGAGTGGCTTGTGTATGGATGATGTGCTTGGGATGTGGTGAGTTGATTTGTACATGTGTATATATGGCTATGGTTGGGAGTGGCTTGTGTGGATGATGTGTATATAGTCATTGGTATTTATATTAGGTGAATTGGTTACTACATACTTGTGTTGGTGATTGCTATAGGAGTTAGAGTTGAGGAGCCTTTATTAATTAGGTCTCCATGTCCCATATTAGGTCTCATGTTGATGATGTTGTACATTGCACTTGGAGAGGATGGAAAAGTGTCGGTGAATACTTGAGATGGTTGTACATGTGTTTGGAGGATCTTTGACTTCGTTCTAGAGATGCATACTGGCTAATGGTAGGTTGTTGTGGAGTAGTTTGATGGCTCGGAGGGTGCTAATGCTTCGTTTGTTGGTGGGCATCAAGTCAACCTATTTGAGGTTATGATGATGATAGTGATGTGAAGTATTAGTGAATTTTTTCAGATGTGTTGGTAGGCTTCCAAGGTCCTCATAGGCTTTTCAAGCTTTGGAAGAAGTTTAGGTAGGATATGGTGAGAAAGATTATTTTGACATCCTATTCCCGATTGCATAGATGAATATGGGTCATCAGTGGTGAAAAGCTCTGATCATAGGAAGAAAACATGTACAAGAGACAGTTGATTTTGTAGCTTGTGTTATGCATGTGACAGAGCCTTTGAATCTTTTGTCTCTGAATTCCTCCTAGCATTTCAGCAGCTATTTTTGTATTCTTGAGGTGGTGATCTTTTATGGTTTCTTTGTATGTAATTGGAGAAGAGTTAATGGAGACCTCTGAGAGTTGTCAAGTTTGAAAATATTAAAAAGTCTAGGTAGATAAGTTGTTTTATTTGGTAAATATGACCTATCTCAATAAATCTAAATCCTTTGAAAAAGAATTGTTGAGTGTTCCCTGTCCCTATACCATTTACTAAGTTGCTAAACACATAAAATTGATAAATAGAGGAAACATTTTGTTCTAGTTGGTTGGATTATGAGAGTGTTGAGAACATGCCATTGTGAGGGCATTTGAGGTAGTACAGATTGTAACATCTTGCTCACGTATTTTGTATATTTATATCAAGTATTTGTGTAGAAATCAGAGATGAGTTGAGAAGAAGATTTAGAATTTGTGTGTTGTTTGTGAGAAAATTGGCATCTTGTGGTGTGTTTTGAGAGTATTTTTTGTGAGGAAAGAAGTGAATAATTTCCTCTGCCTCATCTAAGTCATATTTTGATTCATATTTGTGTGCAAAATGTGTTTGAGAATCTCCAGTGTTTTCCATATTCATACATATTTCCATTATGTCTGTATTTAGCTCTTATTTCATAAGCCGTAAAATAAACCCTACATCAAGTAACCATTTGTCATAATGTAGCTGGGTTGGGATCTGCTTGTTTCAAAGTTATTTTATTTTATGTGTTTAAGTGAATTTATGATTAGAAACTAGAAAATTAACACTTAGTTTTCATGTATCTATATATATGTGTTGAGTTTGTGACATGTGTAGGTCAAAAAGGAGATTTCCTGTAGACTCCCTTGTATGTGGCACTCTAAGGCAAATTCAATTTGGTTGGATAGGAATCATGGGATCATGAACATGTGTGTCTCACTTCCTTGTTGTATTGAAACTCTAAGAAGATATGTATGTGTTTCTTAGTTTTGTTGAAACTCTAGAAAGACATGTGTCTTATCATTTCCTATTTTGATTGTAACCTAGAGATGGAGGAGATTCATGGACTCCCATTAATGAGATAGCCTATTTGTATAAATAGGAGGAAACTTTCTCTATCATAGGTAATGAAAAAAGTATTGAAAAATAGGAGAAGGAGAGAAAGAATGAAAGTCTTTTATAACAAGCAAAATGGAATGGGATGTAGATTTGTGAGTTTTTCAATAGAGAAATTCGGTTCTTTGATGTTGTTTTGATTACAACTTTAAGGGTAGAAGAGTTTCACCAAATTGGTGGCAGAGGGCCTGCTATCCAAGGAGGGCTTCTACATGCTTTCTAGATAAGTAGCTTTTAATTCTGTGTCTTGCATTATTTGTTTAACTAAAAGATCCTCATTATCTTACAATCATTATTTTTCTTAAACGCTCTTCCAACATGTCAATATTAGATGAAAGATTTGGTTGTATTATGTTGAGTTAATTAGCATTTTACGTTTTGCAATTAGATTAAAGATCCTCATTATCTTACAATCATTCTTTTTCTTAAAATGCTCTTCCAACATATCATTATTAGATGAAAAATATTTGGTTGTATTATGTTGAGTTAATTAGCATTTTTAGTTGCAATTCCTTTCGTTAATTATCACGGTTAGACTTACTCTAATAAACTCTTCCCAAAATATCATTATGATGAATAAGGCATAAGCATGGTATTGTAGGTTTTAGTTGCTTGTTTACTAAGTGGCATAGCCATTCTTACTCTTACAAAGCTCTTCCAAAATATCATAACAATGAGTAAGAAATAGCTATGGTGTCTTAGATTTTAATTGTATTTGCTTTAGTTTTATGTTTATGTTCAATTGCATTGGATAATACGGCAGGCTGTTTTACAAACTCTTCCAAAATATCATTCATCATGAACAAGATGGGTTGTGAATTCCATAGACTAGTTGCATGTTAATTTAGTTAGAGCACTCCAGAGGTATATTACATTTAGTTCAGCTCTGTCATTTCATTTCATTTTTAAGTTTGATAGAAGATCCTCATTGCATTAAAATTAATCTTTTCACAAGCTCTTCCAACAAATCTCCAACTAAATGAATCGAGATTAAGTTGTAATGTCTTGAGTTACATTTCATGTTCATTTGCAAGGCTAGGATATCCATGAACTAGAATATTTTGTTCCCAAAAATAATAAGAAAAACACATACAACGAAGTAAGGAAGAAGTCACTTAAGCACATATAGTGTACCACACTTCATCGGTTCTTGTATGCAGTTTGATAAATTTGTATTGTAGCAATTTAGGATGCTAATTGACTACACAAAATGATGGTGTTGTTTGGTTACTCGTGTTGAGAGAATTGAGAGCCAGGTATGAAACATTTATGAAATGAGGTTCGCATGGAGGAAGTGAAGGTGTGAAGGCTTCAAAGTAGATAATGATTATTGATTCACGATATAAGGAAGGTACTTCTCCATCCAATAGGAGTTGGATATTCTAATGGTAGTTAGGTGAGGATCATTGGTCGTGGGAACTTCTGGCATATATATATTATAGATTTGTGAGAGAAAACAAATTTCTGTCTTAAAAGGCCAACATCACATGAAGGTGAGTCTTATGGCTTATGGGTGTAAGCAATCCATGTACATTTTTTTTAGCGAGTGTCTAAAATAATTGACCGGTCTGCAAGCCAATGGTAAATTTTTTCTCCTCAAAAGGGTTTCCACCATAAATAATTGTGTTCTTATGTGTGCATGCTTGTGTTGGTGTTTCTCATGTTTATGATGTTATGAGTTACCTGATTTCATGTTTTAATAAGATAACATTGTGGATGTGTGTGAAAATTGATAATCCGAAAAAAATATTTAAATTGGTTAAAGGGTTGTCTTGTTGATTCACCTCCCCCCCTTAGTAGTGATCTAGTTTCAAACAATTTGTATCAAAGCCAATGCTCTTAAGTGAAACTTGGCAAACATGGAAATAAATCATGGATCATGGCTAGAATAAAGGAGGATGTCTTAGAATACAAAGGGTTTGAAGAGAAGCATGTCGATCTGATAAATGAAGCAACAAATTCTGAAATCTACGACAAAAAAATTGTGACAGAGATAATATGTTGAAAGAATTTTTTAATTGTAATTCAAATGATTAATTGAGTTTGATAATTACTATAGAGAAGGATATTTCTATCATTAATGCGGAATATGAATCAAAAATTATTTTAATCAAGGAATTAGCAATTTAAGTATAAAAAACTAACCACTACATGTAAATAATTTTGCGATTTCAATGAGAAGGAGAATGGATTAAGAGAAGAGATCAATGGATTGAAAATTCAACTTGAGGAGGAAAATAAGATTGAGGAAGAAATAATAAAGTAGCATAGATAAAAGGAGGAGGAATGTGAGAGATTGGAAGCGAGGAGAAGTGGTTTCACTAAGGGTGATTTAGAGGATAAAAACCACCTCCTCATCTATCAAACTATATTGTAGCATGCACAAAGGAGAAACTAGATTAATTGCATCTACAAGTATAATCAATGATAGAAGTAGAAAAATAAGTAAGGAAGAGAACCATAAACGCAATCAACAACCAAAAGAAGGATCTCAAGAAATATAAGCCCAAAATGATTCCAAGAAAAACTTGAAAGATCACTTTTCCTTTGGGAAATATGAGGTGCTTCAAGCGTAATAAGCTTGGGCATGTTGGAGCAAATTGTGGTCATGCGATGGAAAGCAATGGTGCAAAATATATTATCAAGAAAACAAAAAAGGAAGATAAGCCCACTTCTTGGAGTTCGGTGAAAATCGAAGTATAATGCTCATTTTATGGTTATTTCTACTCATGCAATGATTTTGGCCACAAGACGCTGTTGAATGCGAGTTGCATGCAAGAGGGTAGAATGAAGAACAAGAGGTATGATTCCTTTCCTCCATTTTTATGGAACATTAGATACTACATATGTGATAATCTTGGTCATAAGGCCAAGGATTGCAAGACTCCAAGACACTCGAGCCCACCACGTCAACGAATGAGGAATATGAAATCTAGGTCAAACAAGATGAAAGTTGGACATTTGCATGCAAAGAGAAAGTTACTCAAAGTTTGGAGGAAAAAGACAGCGAGGACCGGCGGGGAAGAAGCTGAGGCTTGCATGGCCATAGGGAGCTATGGTGCATCCTTGTTTTTATGAAAAATCATTGATGGTGTTTCCATAGCTAGTGAATTATATGTGAATATATCTACTTGTTGGGAAATTTTTTTATGGAGTTTATGACTTCATGATGATGGATTTTATTTTGCTAATAATTATTATATTTTCCAAGGTGATGTGATCAATATAATATTTGTGATGAGATAATGTGGCAAAAATCTCTCTAAAAGGAAGTTTGACAAAACATTATGGTGCATGTTCAAAGGGGGACTTTATATGCTTCCAAAATTTCGATGGTATTGATGGAATTATGGCTTCTTGGAGGATTTGGTAATGCATTTCATGCTATGTTCTCATCTATTGCGGATGTATGTGATTTGATTATGCACGGATTCTATGGTACCTACATAATTTGACATGTAGTTGAATTAGATTAGTATGAGGCAAATTCTTGATGAGATCATGTATGTGATGATCCCATGGATTTTAATATGATGGATTTGTGTATGTTTATAGTTGCTCACATAATTCATGTGTTAGAGAAGCGGCATCTTATACGGAGATAATCTAGAGGTTGTTCATGATGGTTGTTTTTCATGTTTGTTTGTGCTCATATGGAGATGTTGATGATTTTGGTGATGGTAGGTGATGTTTATATTTCTAAGTATAGTTGTTTATGTGATGTTGTTTTTGTCATCACATCAATGTTGCTACCAGTTTTCTTATCATGTAGAGGTTCATGCTCCATATGATGGTCATTGTTGTTGCCATGTATAGCTACAGAGGGCTGATATATTGGGCTTATTGGTGTGCTTATTTTTTATTCATGTTGTTGATGTAATTTTTCTAATTCATTTTGTTTACGATACATACTATTGTTGGGACATTGTGCATTTGCCTACGGGGATCTTGGTTATGGATGCAGATTATTTGGAGAGGTTGATAAATGTCTCTTATGTTATTCATATTGATATTATATTTCATGTATTTATTTGTATCATGCATTGAGGTGAGCCATGAGAGTTTGCATGCATTATGGTGAGTGTTTATTTCATTCATGTATGAGGTCTTTGATGTCATTCTTCAATGGTAAATTTTATTGATGAATATCTGTATTTATTCTCATGAAATCATGTACTCTTCTTGTAAATAATTTGGTCTTGTTCTTAGATTCATGAACCATGAATGGCATGTGTTGTATAATGAGTTATGAGGAGTTGGTTAAACTATTTATTGGTTGTTAGTAGTGTTTGTGTTATGTGTTTCATGTATTATTCATATACACTCTTGTACTTGTCACGAGTGGGGGAATATAGAGACATGTATGATGTTAGAGAAGAGCCATGTGAGTCATGGTTCAACCATATAGGCTTATTGATGTCATTGTATAATCATGTATCATATTTTATAGCCATGTAATAGCGACCTATGAATCACTGTACTCTATTGCATATCATTTGGTCATAGTCATTGGTTCATGTGGAGTAGCCTCTTGCATATGTCAAGGAGGAAATTATACATATATATATATATATATATATATATATATCGGTATACACATTTATGCATGGAGATGATTGGTATTCGGTGGAATATGGTTGGTCACACGGTTGTGACTTGTCATATGTATTTTATGCTACCATGTCTACTTCAAAGAGATGTTTCTTCTACATATTCATTGTTGTTATTGATATATGTTTTTCTCTTTACGGGATAGTACGGTGGGGAGATATAGATATGAGATGGAGAGATGTTATATGGTACTCTTGCTATAGAGTTTATCAGATTTTTTGCGGCTAGTTGGACATATTATGTTATTCTTTGCTATGTATTCGTGATTTGATGCTGCTACTATATGAAATGGATTTTTTTGTTGTTAATTTGAGTGATGTTTTTGTTGTTTTAACTCATTTGAGTTTAAAGAGATTATTGTTTCTCACACATTTCTATTGTTAATGGATATGGTTTATTGTTATTTTTGAGTTGGATTGACAATATTGTTCTTATAAATGGATTTATTGCTTGAGGTTGCTACTAGTATCATTTTATTGTTTTGCTACTCCCATGATATGGAGATTTTTTATCGCTACTACTAAATGTTGTGTGTTTCTATGAGGTGCAAAGAGATTTGCATTATGATCAAATCTAGCTAATCTCTAGGGTGAGATATTGTGTTCTTGAGTTGTGGAGGTGTTTGATGATTTTTTCCATTTTTCATTGATTTCAAGGGAGACGGTGGGAATGAGGATCAATGTTCGGAAGGACGATTCATATGGTTGTTTTTATTGAGGTTCCATCAATTCAAGGGGGATATTTTTGGAATTGATGTGTGGTATAGTGTTGTAGTTGTGTTGTTGGTTGGCATTGATTTCCAACCTGGTTTCCTTGGTTGGTGAGTTGGTTATGCATTTCTAGGTATGGTTGGATGTGGCTTGTGTATGGATGACGTGTAGATGGTCCTAAGGATGTCTACCAACTTAGAATATCTTAGTTATGTGATGATATCCTTGATCATGTTGTTGCATACGGTGTTGGTGGTTGCTATAGGAGTTAGAGTTGAGGAGCCTTGTTGATTAGGTATCCATGTTTAGGATTACGTTTCTCATGTTGATGATGTTATGCCATTGGGCTTGGAGAGGATTTGCAAGTGTTAGTGAATGCTTGGGAGGATTTGTACATGTGTTTGGAGGATGTATGGCATGTTCGTTGCTGGCGGTAGAGTTGTTGTGGAGCATTTTGATGGCTTAGGTGTTAGCATGGTTGTTGGTTGGCATCCAAGACAACCTAGTTTGACTTGATGATGATGGTGATGTGGAAGTGATTTGGTGAAGTGTTGTGTAGGTGTCGGTGACTTCCCGGAGGTCTGAGAGCTTGTCAAGCTTTTGGAATAAGTTTATAGGCGGGTTCTCGGTTGAGGAAGATTATTTTGACCGTCCTCTACCCTAGCCGCATAGTGGGTCATCGGTGCAACTAAAAAGCTTCAGTCACCGGTAATAAATATTGTGTCTTGTGACCCAGGTCGAGTTTAGCTTGTGTTGTGCATGTATTTGAGAATTTTCGCGAGTTTTTCTCTGGATTCCTGTGCATTTCGGCTATTTTTGTATTATGGAGATGATCTTGATCGAAAATTTTCGGCATATGGTGAAAGAGCCATTGGATCTCTGAAAACTTTATCAAGGTTGAAGATATGAAAAGGCTAGTGGATTAAGTAGTTGTGTTTGTCAGAATCTTATCTGTAACTACAAATATTAAGCATGTGAAAAGAATTTTTGAGTGGTCCATAACTTGTGGCATTTACTAAGTTGCTCAACACCGAAAAATGATAAATAGAGGAAATCTTAGAGTCTAGTTGGTTGGTTGTCTTGAGAGTGTGAGAGGGAATTCCCTTGTAAGGGAATTGAGAGTGAAGAGATTGAAGCATCTACTCACATATTTTTTTTGCGCAGAATTATATCGGATATGTGTACGGAAATCAAAGATAGAGTTGAAGAAGATTCGGGAATTTGTGTTTTGTTTGTGGTACCTAAAATTGGCATGCTGGTGTGTTTGAGGAAAGTAGTATTTTGGTGTGAGAAGAAGTGAAGAATTCCCCTCCTGCGGGTCAGATTTTGATTCAGATTTTGTGTGAATAATGATGGTGTTGTTGGGTTCATGTTGGGCAAGTCAAGAGACCGGTATGAAACATTTATGAAACGACATTCGCATGGAGGAATTAAATGTGTGGAGACTTGAGTAGACAATGATTTGGAAGATTCGATTAGAAGGAACATATTTATCCATCGATAGGAGATGGATAATCCAATGGAGAAGTTGGGTGAGGATCGTTGGTCATGGGAGCTTCCGGTGGATAGATATTCCATAGATTCATGAGAGAAACATGTTTTCCTATATATAAAAGGCCGGATATTGTGAAGGAATTTGAGTCTTCCATCTTATGGGTGTAAGTTAATCCATGTAAAATTTGTTCGGTGGAATAATAAAGAATTAAAAATGAGTGTAATGGCAGTGGGGTGGTTTTTCTTAGAAAAGGGCTTCCACCATAAATACTTGTGTTCTTATGTGTGCATTCTTGTGTTGATGTTTCTCTTGTTTATTATGTTATGAGTTACCACTACTTTCGTGTTTTAATAAGCTAAAATTGTATGTGTGTTGCAAATTGATAATCAGAAGAAAAAATAATAATAATAAATA
The DNA here is from genome assembly GCA_034641835.2 of Pinus albicaulis. Classification (NCBI taxonomy): domain Eukaryota; kingdom Viridiplantae; phylum Streptophyta; class Pinopsida; order Pinales; family Pinaceae; genus Pinus; species Pinus albicaulis. The sequence continues at coordinate 24,057 of JAXQQM020082953.1, read as the reverse complement.
AATAAATAAAAATAAACAAAAGTAATTAAAATTAAATTAAAATTTAAAAAAATTTAAAAAAAAAATAAATTAAAAATAAATTAAAATTTGTAAAATTAAAAATTAAAAATTAAAATTTTGTATAAAGGCCATCACTATTGATTCAACCCCCTCGATAGTGATGCAGATTTCCCCAACACAAGTCACTAATCCTCCATATGTGATCACTTTCAGTTCTTATTCTCTCACCTCTCCAAATTCTAGGCCTAACCCTAGTAAGATGCTAGGGAATCACATAAATTTCATTTTTAGTCATCCAAACTCCTTGATTTTTGGTCCACTATTGCGTTGGGATTTTCTATAGAGGTCTCGGAATTTCGATAAATCCAATGATGGAATCTCGAGATATAGCAAACCTAGCCAAAGACCAACTCTTTCCCAGGTGGATTTTGATTATTATTTCACGAATAGGATCATTACACTTTATTTCAGAAGATTTGTCCATTTATCCTCTTCTCTTCTACAATTAGGTCAATCCCCTCCTTTTTGATAAATTCCATACCCTTGACCTATTTTTTGATGCCTTGGCCTCATGTGGTCCCACAACCTGTACTTGTCAATTTCACAAAGATCACATAAAATCAAGTCTTCTTAAATATATCTAGGTCTGAAGACTATCTTGACAAAGCATACTATCAAAACCTATCCTAAGGATTCTCTTGTCCCTTCCTAAATATCCAATCACCTTGCTTCTAATGCAAGAAACCCATATAATTGAGTCTCTCTTTTGAATGAGCCTAGGAATGCCTGTTATGTTATCATTAACCATATATTCTATTCTTTGCAACACTCCGACCTCCTCCCATATGTGAAATTCCATAAAGAGAAAGGAGCCTTATATGAGGTGACATTAGGTATCGCTCTCATTGCACCTTGACCTAGTTGTTTCTCTATAGGATCCCCTCCTAACACCCCTACTAGTTTGAGTGGTAACATTACGGTGATGTTGTCGGGGACACGAGACATGTTTTTTGTTCCCCGTATGGAATATTGACATATCATTATTGGCAACTCCATTGGAAGAAGGAAGCCCTAATTCTTCCTTGTGTTGGGTATGTGTTATATTCTTTCCACGACTAAGCACGCGTGGGGGGTAGGGGGCGATAGCCCCCCTTTGCGGCCCAAACCTCGCGGGGGAGTCCTTTGGGGGCGATAGCCCCACATTGTTAAGTGCAGGGCGAGTGCCCGTGTCAGAAATCCCCAGTGCTTGTTCTGTTGGGTAGTCCACGTCCATGGTTTATTGCATGGTTTTGCACATGGTATTGGGGCACGATGGTTTGACTGGTATTTTGTAGATCCGGTCAGGGAACTATGGTTATGTTCTAATCCGAGTTTATGGATTGGGTTTGGCTGTATGCTTCGAATGTATATATATGTGTTGTAACAACGAAGGAATATAATGAAAAATCAAGTTGGTCGTCCCGATTTGGGATCCGAGGGGGAAAATCTTTGTGTTTATCGACATTTTATATTTATGCTCTCGCTATTGTTTATCTTTTGTTATAAGATTTACGAGTAGATAATTTATGTTCGGGGATTTAAAACCTACACATTGAACTTCAAATTTAATGCTTGCGGGGTGAAGAAAGCATTTATCGAGGCACTTTAATTCACCCTGGAGACTCAATTTTAAGGGCCTAATATGAAAAATCATTAAAAAATGGACGGCAAAGAGATATTAATCTATTCATTTGAAAAACTCAATTACCGGAGCCTTCAAGAAATACAAAGGGATGTGGATAAATATGTTTTTAATTTTATAAAGATTTAATGGAGGATATGGATAAGGAATTTATGCTCGGGTTTCATAGGTCAACACAAAAGCAACTCTACATAATAGGAGTGTGCTTATGAGAAGGATCCTAGTTGTCTCCTTGACTTTTTTGGCCTAACATATGCTTTTAGTATCTGTTATTGACTAAATGATAAATATTATAATCGATCACTTAAATCCACAAAAAGGTAATCAATTGGATAATCAGGTGACAATGAATAAAGTTAAAGTGGGAAGCATCATCATCAAAGTAAGGAATATGTGGAAGAGTGAAATAAATCTAATGATGTTGGAGAGGACATGAGAACCTAAATAATGAGAAAAATGATGATTCCTCCTTGGTTCCACATGATGGAAAGAATGATTTTGTGGGAGCATCTATTGGGGAAGATGAGGCTATGAAAAGTGGAGTTGAGGTTGACCTTACCTTTCTCAAGTATATTACTCCTCATGATTATCCCTTTGAGAACCTTGAGGAAGGTGATCCATTATCCCCTTGGAAGATGACATTGGAGATTACTTCCACAGCATCGAAAAGGAGAAATGAGGCCTTGGTCCTCAATTTGTGCTCTCATTTACGACACCAAAAAGGAGGACTAGGATGAGATTTGTCTTCCCTTTCTCTCGAGCATTATTTGATGATATTTCCATCAATGCCCTTTAGAAGGATAATTATTATTTTCCCTTGCATGAAGAGGGGCGAGTTGGAAGTAATCAATTCTCCTTTTAGGGGATACCCAATATTTGATACTAATAATGAGAAATCAATAAGTCTCCCACCTATCCTCCTTATGATTCTATATTCAGTCACTTAGGACTTTAGGAAAAAACCTGTTAAATATAATAATTCACCCTCCCTTTGCCTTTTCATCATTTTGAGTCTTCCTAAAATGATCCCCTCACCATTTTCATATGATCTCCGGTGACCATGGGCCCCTTTACACATTCCTGAGTATGATGTTGAGGAAGAACCATCCACTAGATGCATCCCTTCTTCCCCTTCTTACCGTCGAATTGTGGATATAATCACTCCAATTTAACCAATATGTTGTCAAGTTTTTGTTTTTCAAGTCTCCTTTATCCTCACATCATAACCTTGTGGAACCTACAAAGAATAATATTGTAAACAATGATTGTGATAAAGTTTCTTGAGATTGATCATTCATTACACCATTGTGTACTTAGATTTAAAGCCCACACTTCTATGTTGACTTATTTTCCTTCTCTAAGGCACCTTTTACCTCGAATGTAGATCATATTTTCGCACTTCCACCCACTTCATCCTCCATGTGATTGTATCAGTATTCACTTTGGGATTTTCTACATGAGTAATCATACTAGCGGGAATATGTATATTTATATGATGAAGTATGTTGGTTGTACTGGCTTTATGATTACCTTAGTATTAGCCTTACTATATGCATGTTAGGGTAGGATACATTGAATGTTGATTTTCACATTACAACTAACATCACATGATATTATCATGGTATATTAGCTAAATTTAGATTAAACTTGCATTGAAAATGATTTTTTCTTTCTTGTTGATTTTTATGGCCTAATACTAAGCATGGGTGATCATAAGACACCACAAAAACATGATTCACTATATGCTTGGTCATGATATGTGCGGTAACGAGTTTGCAATACCGAATATTATTGGTGTTCTCATGACCTCTCGTTCGAGCAACTTTGTGCACTTTCCACGAGAGCTCATGCCCCGAGATGGAGCCAAATGATACCCACCACCTATGGGTAACATATATAGGAGAAATTTTTCTCCCTATATAGTCCTCATTCGGTAGCCAGTCGTCCTTGTAGCCACCAAATAGCTCAATGTGCCATTTTCTGCGCCGCAGGCCATACATGCAGTCCCTAAACACGCCCCATAGCAGGAATATGATTTGAAGGTGGCCCTCCAGGCCCCAAAGGTATGAATTTTCATTAGTATAGTTGAGTAATTTTCCTTACTTGTCATGGGAAATTTTGGGCATGGATTGGTATGGGGATTCGGTGGAAAGAGTGGGTTAGGCTTGTGTTCTTGTCTCCTCTCGATTAGTGGTTACACCTTGTATCCTGCAATCCTGTGGGATCTCCTTTACTAACCATTGGCTTTAGTGTTAGGATTACATGAAATCATGATTTTAGTTGCGTGGTCCCACTTCTCGATACCACCTACATCACTCCCCTTCCACTCGTTTTAGCCCCATTCATCTATTTTCCCATTTGGTTATACATGTGCACATTGGGTCCACATAGGAGTTAGCCTCCCCCTCCCCTTGTCCACACCTTGGGTTGAACTGGAAAATTCCTAGAGGTTGACGCGGCTAAAGAAAGAAGAAATAATTTTTCCACTCTCAACAGGAAATGTACCAAAAAATTCAAAATATGGGCCAGAGGCAAACAAATTTAGCACGCGGGTAAAAGAAAAACATGAGCTCTACCCCTTACCCATGGTCATCAACCTAGTTCTATGGGCCCTATATGATCCCCCTCTATTATTAAGGAACCCATGATTGTCCCAACTTTGGTGGGTGATGAAACACCCCACCTTAAGGTTGTTCTAGGTTACATATTACATCATTCTCTCATCCCCTGGATCCCAGCCGATTATGAAGAAAAATAAATAAAAGTAAAAAGGCATATGAATAAGGGTGGAAAAACAAAGGTTAGGGTAACTTATGAGCCATGATTTTCTCCATCCTACACTCACATGCCCAAGTGTAGGCTTCCCTTATTGGCTACCCATGAACCATGACTTGTGTTCTGATTGTTTCCCACTGCAGTCCCTACTCCTCTCCATTATTATATAATTTCCACCCACCAATTAAAGGATGTACCATGAACATGTCACCCTCTTTAGAGAGTTGGGAAACCACCTAATAGGGTCCTTTATTAACCCCTTTGAGCTTGGAGACACTTTTACATAACAAATCCCACTATGGAAGGGAATGCCACCATGAATTGCCCATTGATTATATGACTTGTAATATTTTTTACTTTATTTTCTAATGCTTTTTTGTATTTAGAGGTAGGGAACACACTAAATCCTATGTAGGATTGCGGGTGGATCTTCATTTGGGGCTTGGTCTCCATATACATGGTCTTATCCCTCCAAAGAGTCACATTGGCACTTGTAGGATGAGTGTTTAGAGCCATGGGCCTCAGCTTATAACAGATTAATTCATGGGATCCCAGTGCTCATTGATTGTTCGTATTTCCACCATTTTGGATGAGGATGATGCGCACAGTCCGTATACATCATCTCACGGTTGTACAAAACACTTGGAAAATTTTCTAGGGTCCCGAGAGGATGTATCCGTGGCGATGGCTTATGTCATCATCTTAGCCCTTACAGTGGTCTCTCTGAGGCATATTCGATCCATTTGTAGTCCCATCATGATTTCCTTTTGCTTCCCCACACCCATTTTGGAGCACCACATGTTTTTTTCTTGGAAAACAAGGGTTCACCCCCTTTTACTGCTTTGTGTTTAGAGTGCATTTATACATCATTTCACCCTTTAGACTTCATTAGGCCTTCTCAAAGGCCCAACAAAATACATTGCGCATTGAGCCCTCTTGAGAGGGCTTATTCTTGTATTATTGAGATACTTGGTGGGCTTGTCACCAAAGTATTGTTATTATGCACATTATTTTATTTTAGGGGCTCAATTAGGCCAATTTAGCTAAATCGAATTCATTAGAGAGTGTATAAATAGAAGTTATATGATTCATTTCATCATCATCACTTGGATTGGGTTATTACCTCTTGTGATATTTTGCTATCCATTTTGGAGCACGAGTTTGAATGATATGGATGAAGTTTGATGTTTGAATCTCTCTCTTGTCTTGGAGATTAATTATTGGCATAATTTTATGATTGAACATATATTTTATACATGTAAGTGTTATTTTCATTCGTGTTCTTGTTATTTACTTTTTTCACATGAATGTTGCTCGGATTTTCACTATACAAATTACGAAATTCTTTGCTCTTCTATACAAATTAGTGTATTTGTGATATTTTATAGCTTTTGCATCATGTCATGGGCCATGTATGAATGGGTGAATGTTCCTAGAGATAATTTATTTTAAATTAATCTCGATAAGCTATCAGTCATGCAAATCGAAGTATAATGACAGCAGAAGCGGCTCCTCTAATGCCCTAATGCCATGCAAAGTTGTTTAAAGGCCTGCGCTGATTGGGCCGAACTCTTTCCAAACCATAAATTGTCCTTAATTCCATCTCTCCCAAAGGAAAAAGGCACTAATGCTCCATAGGTGATCACTTTCAGCTTATTTCTCTCACCTCTTTAAATTCTAGGCCTAACCCTCGTAGAAGATTACTAGGGAATCACATAAATTTCATTGCAACCATCAAAACTCCTTAATTTTGGTCACTTTATGTAGCCATCCAAACTCCTCATTGGTATAATTTCACTTTATTTCAAGAATATTTTTCCGTGAGCCTATTCTCTTCTAAAATTAGGTCGACCCCTGGTTACATTAATTCCTGCCATGACTATTTTGGATGCAGCAGCCTTGTGTGGTCGCACAACCTATTAACACCAATTTCACAAAGATCACATAAAATCCAAGTCTCCATAAAGATCTACAGGTCTAGGAACCATATTGACAAATCATAGCCCTAAAGATCCTATTGGCCCTTCACAGAGAGCCCATCACCTTGCTTCTAATGCAATCAACCCATATAATTGAGTCTCTCTTGCTAATAGGCCTAGGAATTGCCTTCTTATCTTATCATTGACCATATATTCTAGTTATTACATGCTCTTGAGGTCTCCTCCCATCGGTGAAATTTTGTAAAGAGTAGGGATCCTTAGTTGAGGTGACGGTGGGCTATTGCTCCATTGTTTCCTTTGACCTAGTAGTTTCCCTATAGGATCCCCTCTTAAGACCCCTACTAGTTTGAGTAGTAACATTTAATATTTGAAAATTCCACCTGATGTACTGCGGTAGTGAGTACATCCCTAGCCATTATGCATTTGTGAATCCACATAGATTCACTCCCTTTATTTAATTTGTGCCATCTCCAAAGCCCAAGGTTGTGCCTGGGGTACCATAAAACATTATTAGTTTCCTTCCAATATAATTTGGTCGGCCTAACCCTATAGCCTTGTCATTTGAGTTGACTACATAAATATGTTTGTGTGTTCACAAGATACATCAATGAACCCACTAGCTCTCGATAAATGGTAGCATCTACTTCTTCACCTTTGAAGTGGCATAATCCTTCCTCCATTGGTGTTAGGTGTCTCGATGGGTTTACAACTCTCCATGTGAAATATCTATAGTATCTCATTTGCATACTTTCCTTTAGACACAAATAGTTCCCCATCACCTTGCAATACTGTTGAGAATGCAGCAAGATGATGGAGCTTAGTGAAATGAAGTCGCCTTCACTAAGTGGGCCCGCAGGCAAATTCTGGCGCAAAGTCTATTTTTAGACTATGTCTATTTTTAGACATACGGAGCATAATTTAGAATTCTACTTGGAGATTCTTAAGGTATACGACATGTCGGTAAAAATATATATGAGACCTAATTTTTAGGATCGAGACTATTTTTAGGCAGTCTCCTAAAAATATGGAAGTCAAATATTATTTACCCTTAATAATATTTTGACTATAAACGACGATTCTCTCTTGGCGCACTTCGGTTTGAGTCATGGGAGTGACTCGTGCAGCGGCACAAGGAATCACGTGGTTCCTAGGGTTTGATGGCATCTTGCATGGTTGGCTTCGGTTAGTTGAAACTTCGGTGGCGGGAGTTTTGGAGGAGTTAACGGGACAAGTAGTGGAGTTGTGTTCTGTTTGTTTTAGTTGAACCTGATTGGGATTAGTTAACTAACTAATCAACTAGATATGAGTGGAGTAAATTAAATAATATTTAATTTACTAAATATTCACTTTCATTAGTCGCTCAGGCATGGTTCACTACGAGTGCATGATCGGTTCGGTGGAGACCGATGGAAGAGGTAGATGAAAGGGTGAGTAAAGCTATCGATTTGGTAGATTTGTTTTGCATGAGATTTGCATTACACTTGGAGAAATTGTCCACGGCAATTACGCAATCAAGGGAAGGGGATCGAACCTTGAACCTCTTCATATACGAGGCCATGATTGCGCAATAGAGGCAAGGCAATTGGCGGGGAGTTTTGAACCTCGAGACTTGTTCAAAGGCGAGTCGGTTGTGAGTAACTTCATGAGGAGAATCTTGAGTACTTGTGAGAGTATTGTCTTGTTTGGTTACTTAGTTTCTCTTGTTATAATATACTGTTGTTTTGCGGAGGTTTTAGGCTATGTATAGGCTTTCCCATACATGCGAGTTAATGTGTGATTGAATTGATGTGAGATTGTATTTATTTCCGCATGTGACAATTAATTGTAGAAGAAGGTTGCCATATTAATATTGTATACATGCAATTCCAGAAAATTGATATATGACTAGGTTAATCTTCGGTGAATAAGTGATTTATTCGGCTAATTTCCTACATGGTATCAGCGAGATTAATTGTCGAGATCTATTACGGTGATTGCAAACTTATTTCCTGGGACGGTACGCATGCGGGCCGAGGGTGGCCTCGGGAATATTGTCCTTCTTTGGCAGGTGAAAGATCGGTGAATGCCCTTGCGATCGATCTCGGTTGGAAATAATTTGTTTTCAAGTGTGGGTAGGAAGCGATGGAAGCGGGTTTGGAATTCGAATTTTGCGAAGGTTGTTCTTCTTCGATCATAGGTGTTGAAAGATGTCTTCTTTCAATGGTTTGCGACTTGAATATGCTCTTGAAGGCGGTTCGAGGCTATATTGCATGGAAGGATCGAATGGAGGCAGGTGTTAGAAGATAATTTTGAAGGAGTTCGTGGATGCGGATGTCCCAAAGCCCGATGCGGCCTACCGAGTGGGTCGCATGGCGAAAGAAGATCGCGAAATGTGGGATCATTGGAGGCGTCCGGGATATATTGTGTCCGGCCTGCATGAAGAGCTACTCCATATTTAATGTGGAAAGCGACGGGATCTATTCCCGAGGTAAGAGTGACCAAGGAAGGCGGCGCTCAAGAACAAACTCGGGGAACATCAAGATGGAGGAAGGGCGACGATGCTCGCTCAATACCTCACGAAGTTCCTCAATGCGAGAGATGAGCGGGAAGTGTGGGAGTTACTGTCGATGAAGAGGATATGGTCGACACAGCTCTCCTTGGTCTTCCGAGAGCTTGGCACTCATATCAAGATAGTGTCCGTGGTCGGGAGAAGAGAGTTTGTCGGGATCGAAGGGAGAAGGCACTTGGGCGGATCTCATGCGGAGGAGATAAGGAGGACTACTGGGAGGATGGATCTTCATCGAGGAGGTGATGAAGAAAAGCTGGCAACACAGTGTCCAAAGCTAAGAAAGGGAAGGGTAAGAAAACCTCTCATTCTGGAGCTAAGGGCAAGAAGCGAGAGGATATGGCGAAAGTGAAGTGTTTTCAACGCCATGATCACGGACATTATGCTGCCCGTTGTCTAGAAGAAGAAGAAGAACAAGCAAGCGGGAAGATGCACGGATGGAGAAGCTTTGGCTTCACGGTTCGAGCTTGACTTTTCCGCGATTGCATGCTTGGTTTCAAGTGTGATGGGATCGGTGTGGTTCTTGGACGGCGGTGCGTCATTTCTTATCGACGGGAGGGTAAGGAGGGAAGTTGTTCTCGGATACGGAGGACACGCGGGGTCGGCGATGCATGCACCGCCGGACGGAGTGACGTGATCGAATACGAGGTGGACGGAGAGAGAGAAAGTGGGTGCCGTAATGCTCGGAGGGGGTACGGTAAACCCTTTGTCTTAAAGGATGTCGGCCATGTGCCGTTTGAAGAAGAACTCGGTTTCGGTGGCGATGTTGGAGGATAAGGGTTGCTGTTGATGACGGTGGCAGTGAGAGGAAAAGCTTTCTGTGATAAGACTCTTTGGAGAGACCGGAAGATGGGGTTCGAACTCGGAACCTTTATCGGTTGCGAGTGAATGGCTTGCGCAGCTATGGCATGCAAAGTGGAGATGTGGTGAGGTGGATATCGGGATGATGAGGAAGGCGAACTATGGCACGAGGAGACAGACGTCTTCACCCATGGAGCTTTGAAGATTCTGCCGGCGGTTCCTACTTTTGGACTTCCTAAGGGCACCCTTGCGCGGTCGGATCGGTGCAAGGGGTGTGGCAGGGAAGTATGTGAAAGCCACCTTTCACGAGAAGGATAGTCGCGCCCGACGATCCTTGAGAGAGTTCCTGCACAGACGTGTGTGGTCACTTTCTCGGTTAGCTTCGACGGCAAAGCACAAGTATTATGTGATCTTTGTTGATGATTTCTCTCGAAAAGTGTTGGATCTTCTTCATGTCGAAGAAGAACGTACGGTGGTCACGAAGTTCTGTGAGTTTAAAGCAACGGTGGGGAAAGGAGTAGGGAAGAAGGTGATTTCCTCTGGGAGGTGATAACGGTGGTGAATTCACTCTCGGGTGAGATTCAAGGGGTTACTGTGGGCGCGAAGGTTCGGAGAGAGCTCATCGCACCGCGGCCTTGCCGACGGGTGGTGGGCGGAAGAACGAACGATCGTGGGTCTTCCGCACGGGCGATCGTGCACGTCGGGGCCTACCCCTTCACTTGTGGTCGGGAACGTACGTACGGCGGTGTATGTGCGGGCGGGTGTCCTGCGGGTTCAGCACCCAGGCGGGGAAACTGGCGCTGCCGCCGAGAGGCACGTGTACCCATTTGCGGATTTTCGGATCTCTTTTGTCTACATGCATGTGACGAAGGATGCAAGAAGGAAAGGCTGGATCCAGCGCGGGGTTGGAATGACTGTGGGGTACAACGATACACCTCACAACTATCGGGTGTATGTGCCAGAGACGGTCGCAAAACATTGTGCGACGGGATATAAAATTTCGGGGGGGAGGAGAAAGCCATGCGGTGTTCGCTTGAGAAGGGGCACACTTGCATGCGAGATGAGAGGCTGTTGGTTCTCGCGGGAGGCTGGGATGTGGATCAGCCACAGAGGGGGGTCGGGAGGTGGAAGAAACCACCCGAGCGGCGCGCCAGCCATCGAGAGGGCGCATGCGCACTACGGAAGCTGGGCGGCCCAGCCCGGGATGCGAGAGAAGGTTGTAGGACCACCTACGGCACGGCGCGCGGACGGAGAGACGCGGTCACCGGACTCCGGCCTGCCCCCGGATACATGGCTCTTATGAGTCAATGTGTTGTGTGAGCCATCCTCTTTTGAGGAAGAAATTTGTGGAGGAACCCGCATGGGTTGATGCCATGATCGAAGAATGGTTGGTGTCGGGAGTGCATGAGGTGTCCCCAGACGGTTGGGAAATCGGTTGTAGGTTCGCGATGGATCCACAAGGTAGACGGGCGGTGACGCGGGGTGTGGAGAAGTAAGGCGGGGTCCCCCGCCGCCGGCGGCTTCTCACGGATCGAGGGGGGATTGACTATGAGGAGACTTTTGCACATCGCAAGGTACTCTTCCATACGGACGATCCTTGCTCTCTCGGCGCGAGATGGGGTGGCACATTCATCGGATGGATGTGGCTTGCGTTCCTCCAATGGAGTTATTGAGGAAGAGGTGTACATAAGAGCAGCTTTGAAAGGTTTTGAGATCTTCAGCGGTGAGTCGCATGTGTGCGGAGCTCAGAAAGCTTTCTTTGTGCGTTTGAAACGAACGCACCTCGTGCTTGGTACACTCGGATAGACGGCTACTTCCATAGGGCTTGGATTCTCCAAGAGTGGTGATCCAAACACATGCAGTTGTGGTGGAGGAGCGATCATCGTACGTATGTAGATGGGATTTTGACGGCAGATGAAGCGATTCTGATACTTTCATGAGGAGGATCTTGCGAGTTTGAGATGAAGGACACAGGCATCCTTCATTATTCTTTGAGATTGGAGATTTGGCAGGCGCGATGGAGGGCTTGTTTGTTTCTCGGGGCAAGCGTGCCCGGGAGATTCTAGGAGGTTCAACATGCGAGTACATAACTGTTGATACCCCTCTTCACCGGAGGATGGAGGAAGAGAGTGCTACTTCGGAGGAGGTAGTGGATGCTGCTTATCCTGTCGACAGTTGGTGGGGTCGTTGATGTATTTGGTCAATACTCGACCCGATATATGCTATGCAGTTAACCAGCTTTCACAAGCTATGGTTGTGCAAGCTCTTTTTGGAGCGGGCAAGCATATATTGCGCTATCTCGAGGAGGCACATCGGGATATGGTCTATGGTACGGACGGGAGGATGGAGTGAAGCTTGCGGTTTCAACGTGCGGATTGGGCGGGAGCCCAACCAGGCCCAGGAAGAACGCACGCGGAGGAGTTTTCAGCATTGGGTCGACGGAGTTGCGAGTACGGCGGGAAGCGAGAGATCGTGGCACTCGGTTCGGCGGAGGCGGTACATGGCGACAAGCTTGGGCGTGCATGTGAGGGAGCTATTTGGATGGGGAAGATCCTCGCGGGTTTGTTCGGGTGCATTTGGAGCCTACGGTGATCCTCTTTTGTGATAACCGGAAGTACATCAAGCTCTCGGCTAATCCGAGTTTTTCATGATAGGTCCAAACATATCGACATCGGTACCATCACATCGAGAGATTGTGTTCGGCGGAGGATCATGATGCTTTCATATGTTCCCCGGAGGATCGGGATGCGACATCTGACGAAGGCGCTCACACGGGAGACTGATTGTGATTCCACGGGCGGGGATAGGGATTGCGGATAATCCATATCTTGCGAGGAGGAGTGTTGAGAATGCGGCAAGATGATGGAGCTTAGTGAAATGAAGTCGCCTTCACTAAGTGGGCCCGCGAGGAGCAAATTACGGCGCAAAGAATCTCTATTTTTAGACTATGTCTATTTTTAGACATACGGAGCATAATTTGGGAATTCTGCCCAAATTCTTGGGTATGCGACATGTCGGTAAAAATAGATGAGACCTAATTTTTAGGACCCAGGCTATTTTAGGGCGGTCTCTAAAAATATGGAAGTCAAATATTATTTACCCTTAATAATATTTTGACTATAAACGACGGTTACTCTCTTGGCGCACTTCGGTTTGAGTCATGGAGGTGACTCCGCTGGCACGGCAACACAAGGAATCACGTGGTTCTCGGGTTTGATGGCATGTGCATGGTTGGCTTCGATTGAACTTCGGTGGCGGGGGTTTGGAGGGTTAACGGGACGAAGTAGTGGAGTTGTGTTACGTTTGTTTTAGTTGAACTAGTTGGGATTAGTTAACTAACTAATCAACTAGATATGAGTGGAGTAAATTAAATAATATTTAATTTATAAATATTAACTCATTAGTCAACTCAAGAACACTTCGAGTTCACTACGAGTGCATGATACGATTCGGTGGAGACCGGTGGAAGAGGTAGATGAAAGGGTGAGTAAAGCTATCGGTTGGTAGATTTGTTTTGCATGAGATTTGCATTACACTTGGAGGAATTGTCCATGACAATTACGCAATAAAGGAAGAAGTTAGACATGAACCTCTTCATATACGGGCCATGATTACGCAATAGGAGGCAAGGTAAGTGGCGGGGAGTTTTGAACCTCGGACTTGTTCAAAAGCTGAGTCGGTTGTGATATTAACTTCATGAAGGTGCGAGTACTTTGTGAGGGGTATTGTACTTGTTTGGTTACTTGATTTCTCCATTATAATATACACAATAGGCTATGGGTTTTCGGCTATAGGCTTTCCCCATACATGCGAGTTAATGTGTGATTGAATTGATGTGAGATTGCTTCTGTTATTTCCCGCATGTGACAATTAATTGTAGAAGAAGGTTATGTGTTATGTATGCAATTAGAGAGGTGATATATGACAAGGGTTAAGTATGAGTGAATAAGTGATTTATTGACTAATTTCTATGACCCTTGACCTAGGGGAGACGTGCTTGAGACACATGTACTTCATTTCAAATTCCCTTGTGAGAGTCCTTCTTTCAATATCTTATCAGTTTCTTATCATGGTTAAAATCAAATCATCGACATATAAGACAATAATAAGAAATTTACCTTCTATCAATAAGTGATAGAGTTTGTGTCACTTCACTTTTGGTGAGGCCAAACCCATTGACATAGTTATCAATCCTAGTGTACCAAGCACGAGGTGCTTGTTTGAGACCATACAACACTTACTTGAGTACGCACACATGAGACTCCCGCTCAAATTTCTCAAAACATTTTGGTTGTTGGATGTACGCCTCCTCCTCAATAACCCCATTAAGAAATGTTTTTTTTACATCCATATGAGTGGATATTCCACCCCATCTAAACGACCATAGCAAGAATTGATCTAATGGATGAGTACCTTTCTACTACAAGAAAAAGGTCTCCTCGAGATTCAATTCCCTCAAATTGATAGTATCCCTTCGCCACAAATATTGTATTATGTTTCTAACATGCTTTAATATGTTTCTTTCTTAACCTTAAAAATGGATCAAACCTTCAATTTGTTATCTCCTAGTCTTGGGACCACTTCCTAACCTCTTATTTACAATGGATTCATACTCTTCCACTATTTCATCAACCCATACAAGTTTCTCTACTTCTTCCTCGAAAGAGGATGGATCATTCTCTAACATATCAATCATTATAGCCATGTAGCTAGTGTACCAATTAGGTGACCTTATCGGTATACACAAATTTTAAGGAGATCCCACATTCTCCCTCGCATACTTCCATAGTATATCACTTCCCTGGTCCTTTTTCAGCCTTCTCTGGATGGTTACTGCTTGAGTGGATGTTTCCACTCTCTTATCCTCAATTGTTGGTTTCTCCACAACTTTACGAGGCTTCTCCTTTGGAGCCAAATCTCCTCTTCTGGTGGGATCTAAGCTCCCTCTCAAGATAGCATTGCATCTTTCTCCTCATCAAGTTTTAAATCCCTTCACACAACTGTAATTATGACGGAAAGGTAAGTACACATGGTAGTTGTAAGGGTTATGTAACCACAAAAATACACAATTTGTTTTTGGCTCAAGCTTCTTCCTTGATTAATTGAAGACATGGGATAAAAACGAGGCTCCAAAAATCCTAAAGTGCGACACATCCAGGATTTCTCCCAAGAAAGCCTCCTCGAGTGCTCAATCATGCTCAAAATATGATGAGGAATTTGGCTCTACAAATAGACTATTTTTACATGCCGCTATTTTATATAAATGCGATGGCAGACCTTGATAAATACGATATATCCTTGCAACTCCCACAATGCTATAGATATTTCTTTAGGCACCCCATTTTGTTGTGGGTTGTGGGGGTGTTTTCATCTCTCTTCGAATTCCTTCTTTCGCACATAAAATTTTAGTTACGTTCTAAACGTACTCACCTCTATTATCACTCATGTGAGCCTTCACCTTCTTGTTATTTTATTTCTCAACTAGTGCCTTGAATTATACAAACTTGGAGAATGTATGTCTTTCCACTGACAGGATCCAACACTTCCTTGAGAAGTCATCAACTAAAAATGACAAAATATTTGTGTCTGACAGAGTGGTGGTTGTCGAGAAAGGTCCACAAACATGAGAGTGGATCCTTTCCAATATTGCATGTGCTTTTTTGTCGATCATGGAATATGGATTTTTTGTACTTCCCAAAGGTACATCCTTTGAATACATCTTGTTTCTCAAGTGATCCTTTAGGGAGGCGATTGGTTATTTGTTGCATAATATTCAAGGCTCCATGAGTGCAAATGGCCAAGTATTTTGTGCCAAATTTCACCAACATTGCATATGTATACTTTCTTCACCTTAGTGCTTAATGTAGCACGTCTTCCACATCTAGCTTACATAGGTTCTTCACGCAGACACGATGCCTTCACCTATCCCATGGCTATATGTACTTAGTAATTATTTTCCTTTATTGAGAGAATCACATCATAATCATAGTCTTCCAAAACTACAACGAGAGATGAGATTTTTCTTTAGGCCCAAAACAAACTTGACATCCTTGAGTTTTAGGGGATCAACTCCTACGAAAGGTGATTATGCCAGCTTCTGTGTATTTGTACCTTCTGTTGCTGACTCGATGTGCATCTAAAAATATTTCTCCTCTAGGTCACTGAAAAAATATTTACAACTATTCATGTGGAATGATGCTGAATCCAAGTACCACATGCTCCCCATCACTATGTGTACCATCGAGATAAAGGTAAAATCAAGCTCGAGCTTGTCAAGCCAAATATTCTTTCTTGCTCCTCCTAGGTTCTTCTTGCTTGAATGTTTTTGTGGACACTTCATGGCATAGTGCCCGAATTCATGACAACCGAATCATTTAATTTTGAAAATATTTCTTATTACCCCCTTGGTTGAATTTTGGTTTGGTTTTAGATTTCTTCCCTTTTCCCTTCTTTCCCTTTCCAACCAATGAAATTTTTCCTTCATCCTCGCCCTTGGATGAAGTCCCATCTCTGGTATTCCAACTTATTTCCTCCTTTACCAAATTGGACCATAATTTCTCCCAATTAATTAATTTCTCCCTCTCGTTCCCTTTGAATCTTGGTAGTTATGCTAGCTCTAGGGAATGCCTAAAAGGGGTAGGCTTACCAAGTCGTCTTCTATAACATTTATAACCCCACCAAGTTCATCATGAACATATGTATGAACTTTCTCAAATACTGCGAAATATTGTCATTCTTCTACATCTTGATATTTCAAAGTTTATCCTTGAGTGTCAGTTTCTTGTGGTCACTACTATTCTCGAATAATTATGTCAATGCTTTCCACATTGTGGATGGAGTTTCATTCCCATGGAGATTTTAGACAATGTGATCACGTACACCCTCCAAGATTATTCTCCTCGCATTGGCTACATATTTCTTCCATTGGGATAGGTTTTGTGCATCAAATGCTTGTGGTTTTGCAACATTTGTCTTAATATGTTGTCATCCAACAAAGCCTCCATGTGATCCTTCCATGTAATGAAATTAGAGTTGCATTCTAATGCATACTCTAGTCTCAGCCCGTTGAAGGTCATCTTCCCAACTCTATAGAGATCTTGCTACATTGAACTGCAAATTCGATCCTCCTCAGAAAAAACTTTGAAATTCATGTTCTAATGTGAATCCTTCTCTGATACCATGTAAAAATTATGGTGTAGATTTGCAATTGCTCGTGAAATTTCAATCAAAATCACAAGACAAAAACCTACTCTACCGCTTTGCGGAATTTAATTCACAATTTAGAACATCAATCACAAACATGTAATGAGAAATAAAACACGTCCACACAATATTTTTCCAGGGGAAAGAAATTTTCTAAAAACCCCTTAAGCTTGCTTACATTAATCTGATGAATAGATATGTATTACAAATGCTAGCTCAATTTGAGCTCAACTTGCAAGTGAATAACCTATCTCTCTACTCAGTGAGAAGCTCTGACCCAAATATAGTCAATTTTTTCCTCTGCTTGAGCTCCTATTTCTTTGTGCAATTCCCAAGGAAATTAGCCCCCTATTATCTAGGAATTTCCTTCAATTGATTGCTCAATTCCCAAGCTTGGTCATCTGATTGCATGCAACACATGTACACTCAAGACAAGTCTACAACTAATGTGAAAACTGCCATGGAATCTCCACCACAACTGGGGACCTCGAATTCTCTGCATGCACTAGCTATTTTGGGTTGATTGATCAGTTAACTAGATGATCACTGAGTTCGATTGAACTCCTACTACACAACTGACCTTCCACTGGTTCCTCCAACAATTAGAACTAGTTTCACTGAAAACAACTTGAAATAAATCACCTTTATTGCTACAAATTAATAATCGCACATGCTTAACTGAACTCCAACTCCTCCAACTCGAATTTACTGAATAAACTAAGTGACACAAGTGGACACAAGCCATGTCACACAAGTTAACCACATCTAAGTTGTCTAATAATGTGGAAATTCAAATTTTCTAAATTTGACCAAGGCTAAATAAAATTGATACTTTCTTGCTGCATTTTTAAATACATAGGCATGGAATAGTTAAGGAAATTGTCACCATTGTGGTGTTATAACTTGATGCATTCAAAATGTTAAGTGGGCATTGTATTATTGTCACTTCTTCGATGACATCCATGCTAGTTATGATCATGTCAGGCACAATCTCCTTTGTGATTCAAATAATGGCATAGTCGGCCATATTTATGTTGAGGGCCTTCATGTTGGACACCTTTTCAATCATGTCGATGCTCTTGAGCCTCTTAGCTTTGGTGCTGCCAAAGGGTCCATTGTGGCCACAAAAGATTACCATGACCTTGGACTCCATAACATTGGGGTACATGCGTGATTTTGTATCATGGTTTATGAACATGATGGTATAATTGGTCACTATGTCGTACATCCGTCCCTCCTTTATTATGAGATCCTTAGCAACAACCACATTGAATATATTCACATTGGGCCTTGTCAACACCTTGTTCATGATGGTCAAGGCGAACAACGTTGTATGCTTGATGACCATGTATTCCTTTGCCTCGTCACGGGGCACACTGATCTCATCAGGAAAGAGGTGTGCGGGTTTCCTCACCATCATGGTTGAGAATAGCTGGACTCCAATCCATGCCCTACCCTCGAGGCTCACCGACTTCTCTATGATGACAACCTTGATGTTGGGGTTCTTGCTGGGTTCATAGGTGCATGAGAGCTTAATGAAGCCTGCATTAATGATCACCATGTCAGTATTAGCATGAGTGATGATTTCCATTATGTAGTGTTGGATAAAATACCAAAAATTGATGGATTCCATGATGGGTACAAACTGTAGGTCATATTTATGGTTGGTGTATAGAGAAGCAATCATAGGTGTTGCTCGTACTGCCACCACCGAGGGTCGCGCAAAGACCAAGAAGGAGGTGCCATGGACATATGAGCATGACAATGATAAGGAATCGAACTTCAAGGACATCAATTTTTGGTCCTCGAGGATCAAACCCATAACCAAACTGTGAGCATAGGCAAAGGATGTTGTAACAAACGTCGTTCCTCTTCTCTTCTCTGGTGGTGGCTAATATTCAAGTGGATGTCGTGGCTAAAAAAAGCTTCAATAGATTAATAGTAAGACATGTTGTGTGGATTTTCCATATCAATTTCAAATGCAGAATTGTGGCTCTATTATGGGCCTTCATCCATGCTTGAACTGTCACTTTTTTGTTGTGCATAAAGGCATCGTTGTAATCCCCCCTTATTGCATGACAAAACTAGAGAAACAAATCCCCTCTGTTTTTCTGGCTTGTACAAAATGGATATTTTTTTCTAGAATCATAGTAAATCAGTTGTTTTTTATGAGGAATGAACAAACAATTGCTTTCATCAAGGCAATGCAGTTACACTTGCAAAATCAAAATGGATTTGTCTAAAAAAAGAAACATTGTTGATAAGCTATTTGCTACTAAAAGCTTATGATCTTGGTTGGGGAGTGTTTTAATAAAGTGTAAGAGGGTTTGGTCGAGTGATTAATGAAAAAAAAGGTGTTTAAATGCATTCAAGGTGTTAGTATTTCGAAGATACACTTGTAGAGGTGAAAAGACGAGGTTGAGCAACATCAGCTAACATCAAACCTGGTAGCTAGCCCTACGAGGACGGGGAAGAGCTCTCTCCATTCCAATCTCGATAAAATGAGCTTAATAGTGTGCGAGATGACTTAAAAGAGGACGATTTATTTAGGCTAGTAAATAGATATGAAAAGGGTTTTTAATAAATGATGGGAGTTTTACTACAGAAATTTGTATGGGAGACTGAAAAGATCAGAGGCTTGCTCTGAAACTTCTTATGGTGAAACAAATACAATTATTACAAAAAATGAAATTTGACAATTTCTAGTTCCAAAATAGAGTTTTGGACTAGAAATGTCTTCAAATGTTTTTGATAATAAAAACGTGAAATAGAAATCTTTTGAAACCAACCTCATGGCCTGCGGGCTTTTATTACATGTAGCTAAAGACTGAAAACCCTAGACTCTAGGACTAAAGACTCTTTTTGACGAAAACAATCATTTATAACCATAAATGATGTGACCTGAACTTCAGTGATTTTTTAGGAATTTTAATTAGCCCTGCAGGTACAAGCATGAGGAAACACAAGACAACCAGACCCCCTCGTCAGTCCATGGCATGCTCCTAGCGAAATGCAACGAAGTGGAACGAGCGAGACACCTAAAAATGATATGCAAAAAGCGAAATGATCTCTGACAGAGGGCTGTAAGGACTGACTCTAACATTGGCTCCAATGGGGGATGGTGGCTCCGAGGAGATGCCAAGAACGGCAGATCTCTGGGGGAGTCAGACAGTGCCTTCATCCATTGGGCGATGGAGTCATTATTTCAATAGATAACACAAAAATTTTGATACATTTATTGGTACAATCTTGGTAGAAAACTGGTAACTGATAGGCAGCTTGATTAACACAACCGAAAAACTGGAAATATGCTCAAAGTGGAGCTTATTCAATACAACCTACTCTAATTGTGCTTTACACCACCCGATCAAGTGAAATGGAACAGCCAATGCAACCATGTAAGCATGCTGGCTGCTGTTTGATTTCTTCCCACATGCTTACTGATGCACAGGAAAAGGAAAGAATCGAAAGGCAACTCCCATGGAAATTTGAACTCAAGCTGACTGCTGATAAACTTGCAAAGCATGAATTGACTAGAGGACTTCAAGAATACTGCAAAAGGATCTTCATACACATAGCTACTGATTTCCATTAACACATCACTGCTCTGATCCAAATAATCTCCATACCTTAATCTTAAAAATTTTCTCACCTCTATGCTGTCTTTCTTTGGTGATTGCAGCAAGCTGCCAAAAGGATCCTGAATTTCGTGAATAACCAAACACTGTTGCTGATTACAAACTAAAAAAAAGCCTCCTTTATCAATCTCCTCATATGAAAAATCTGTTGAACAACACAATGAAATTGACTTTTGAACAAGATTACTATCAACATTCTTTTCAGGCACATGGTTAGCTAATGGAGCAAAAATTTTATAGCAAACATCATCCAACACACGAACAATAGGATCATCAAAAACTTGAGAAGACTGCTGCACTGTATCCCTTGAAACTGCCTGACATCCTACTAGCTTTTCATCTTTTCCTTGAGATATATTATAAAGATTATGCCTTATAAACTGAAATGCTTCGAAACAAAAGGGTATACAATTTTCCTGCATCATCAAATCATGTATTTCATCTTCCACACCTTCATCTGTAATCTGACCTTCAATTTCATTTGGTGGCTGCAAATCTAATGCTACAGTATCATTTGAAGATTTACTATGCAACTTACCCTTCAAAAACTGAAATGATTCAAAACAAAATGTTATGAAGTCACCTTTTATCATTTGATCACATGTACCAGCTTCCATGTCCTCATCTGCAACTTGAAAATCAATGGCTTTCGAGGGCTAAAAATCTGAATATGAGAAGTCTTGAACAAGGTTTTCATTGCGCTCAAGATGGTCCAGATCAAGACTTGTTGACAGTTGATTTTTGATTGCATGGAAGTTGTCTCTGATGAACTGAAATGAATCAAAACAAAAAGGCAAAGATCCTTCACTTACATCAAAATTTGCTGCACTTTCCTCGTCATTGTCATAGCTGATATGCATCGGTTGATCACTATACTCAAGCTTCTGAAAGTGAACTTCCTCTGCACAAACTATTTTATTGATTCATGCACGAATTAAAGAAAGAAAGCTACAATTTGGAAGACATAATAATATATAAATCCAATGGGAAATTCCTTAATACCTTGATGTATAAAACACATCATCGAACAACACACATGTATAAACAGCTCCTACTAACTTCACAATGATCTATAAAACAATCACTATGACAACTGGGATCGAAGCTCTTAAAATGTTTAAGAAAAACCACTTGTTCCATGAATATCATTTTCATTTTTTACTTGGTCATTTTGCTTTATCTCATTCTCACGCATTTACAAAAGATCCAAGCTTTTCTACAAAGTATCAATTTGCTCACAAACATTCTTCTTTCTTCTTCTTCAACCTTGCCCTTAAGATAGGAAAAAGGCCTCTACATTTACTGCCTTGTTTTGCATTTCGTGAAGCATTGCAATATTCTTTTCTCTCAACTGAAACTCCATTTCCGGATCAAAGGCACCCGGGTAGTGCAAGAGAGCAGATCTAGGAGAAGGTCTTATATCAACTGGCATCGAATAATAAACTTGGTTAAATCTAGCAGAAAATTGTTGTACTGTCTCTCCTGGAAATCTTTTCAGCTGGTTATACTCCTCTATAATCAACAAAAAGTTCTGTCCGATCATCCACCTGTCAAGGAAAACTGTGACGAACTGCTGGAAATTTGAGATGCTCGCATCAGGCAGGGCTTTGAACCAACTCTTCACTTGGCCTTACAAAGAAAGAGAAAAAAGCCTAATACTAACATCTTCATCATCAACTTCAAAAAGATCTAGAAAAGTCTCAACATTCTGCACATGTTGCTCAGCGTTGACATTGTTACATTCACCATCAAATCTCGGTAGATATAGGTCATAATTTGCAGGAAAAGCATGAAGAATAGAAGGTAAAACAAGAGGTTTGTACCGATCTGGAATTTTACAAGGTGTAGGGGCATGTACAAGAGCTGTGGGATCAGTTTTGTTTTCTTTAGGCTCATCACTCTGAAGAGAGTCAACATAAGAGGTGGGAAAAGTAAGGAGACCAGGATCAAAGGGAAACTCAGCATTTACACTTTTTGAATGGGTCGAGTGAAGATTTTGATCACCTTTCTCATACAACAAATTTTGAAAAACTTTCAGGATAGCTTCAAGACCACCAAAGAAGTAATTTACAAGAAAGCAGATTAGATCCTGAATACCATTCCACTTTAGATACCTGAACTTTGTGTAATATCCTTCCATTTTCTCAGAGAAAGAGTCAGTCCTCCAGTGGAGTCTCTACAGGAGTCACCAGGTGAATGATTTCAGCCTTCTTATGTCTGATCGTTGTCCACCATCAACCATCAGATCTGAACTTGATACACGTACTGGGGAAATTTATAAGTTAAGTGTTACGATTACAAGCTAGACCGGAGATCGACTGAAGCAGCGTTTATCTACTATGCACTCGCAGAGCAAGAGCAGTTCGAAGGCTACCTGGTGTGACTTCAGGCTCCGTCTGTAGCTATAAATCAAACAACACTAACCAACAAACCAGTTCTTCCCCAGTATGGTCGCCACTATGTTAGCGCTCGAATCTACCTTAGGCTGAAATAAGGTAAAACTCAAGGCAACATCAAACCAAGCTCAGCCTCGTAGCTAGCCCTACGAGGACAGGAGAGGGCTCTCTCCAGTCAATCTTGATAAAATGAGCAATAGGGTGCGAGATGACTTAAAATGGGAACTAATTTTAGGCTAGTAAATAGATAGGAAAGGGGTTTTTTGATAAATGACTGGGTTTTATTTGTATGGGGTAAAGTGAGAACTGCTCTGGAACTTTCTTACAATGAAACAAATACAAAATTATTACAACAATGAAATTTGACAATTTCTAGTTCCAAAACAGAGTTTTGGACTAGAAATGTCTTCAAATGCTTTTGATAATAGAAACGTGAAATAGGAACCTTTTGAAACCAACCTCATGGCCTGCGGGCTTTTATTACATGTAGCTAAAGACTGAAAACCCTATACTCTAGGACTAAAGACTCTTTTTGACGAAAACAATCATTTATAACCATAAATGATGTGACCTAAACTTCAGTGATTTTTTAGGAATTTTAATTAGCCCTGTAGGTACAAGCACGAGGAAACACAAGAAGACCAGACCCTCTTGTCAGTCAATGGCATGCCCCTAGCGAAATGCAACAAATTGGAACGAGCGAGACACCTAAGAATGATATGCAAAAAGCGAAAATATCTTTAGCAGGAGGCCTCTAGCTGACTCCAACACAAGGGAAGTTTCAAATCCATAATTAAATGTGTATTGGGTTTTAGTCCATTTGATGGAGGACTTGTGCTCTTGATTCAATGGAAACTTGGTAGGTCACCATAGAAAGCACCAAATGTGGAAATATAGAAAAGTGTTTTCACTGAAAGAATGTGATAATCATTGTAAACCCTTAAAAACACTAATTTCGAGGAGTCATAACTCGCTTTGATATCAACGATATGAATGTTGGGGATTAGATACGAAATTTCTCGCCAGAGAAAGAGAAAACACATAAATAAATTTAAAATATATATATATATATATATAT